>JZKD02S1889230.1:486825-502674 GCA_000966675.3 Picea glauca
GTATTATCAAATAGTTGTTGTACCACCCGAGCACATATTTCAGTTTAGACACATTTTCTTTGAGTATTTCATCTTCTATATTGCATTATTTATTTTATATGTAACCTTGTAGATTAGAAATATTTAAGCAATTTTAAACTATAGTGAAATCCATATCCTCCAGCCATTTCCTTAGACTTCATGGCCTCCCTCCATTATTATGAGAACTTCAAGCCTTAGCAATTCTCTTGAACCTCTTGTATGGTAGACGATGCACTAGATACATATGGTTAAGATTGATTTTTATTATGCATGGGGTGCTCAAGCATGGGATGATATTTTATTAGGTAGACTTCATATCTAATCTTCTTGCACAATGTATTACAAAGGCTAAAACTCCCTTAGATAGTGGTGCACTTGAGTTTTACATGGCGTCTTATCTTATGTATTGTGTATGTGTGAGCTAAGAGTTCTCTTGTTTCAAGCCCACCTAGTAGCCCTCCTTTGCACTTGTACATGGTTATTTCCACATAGATGTTTAGCTATTATTCAACCATTTAACCTTTTAATGTCTTTGAAAAATGTAGGTTTGAAGGGTGGTCACCTCCATGATCCAAAACACATTTCCAAAAAGGTGTAAATCATTTTCTTCTCTTGCGTCATGAATTTTTCCTTCATTTCCTTGTATACTTAAATTCAAAATCGAAAAAAAAAATTGACACATAGCATGCATAATACATAATTTTTTTATGACTGGGAGTAATAGTAATTTTGCATATTCATAAACAAAAAAATGAGACTTATCTTTTAACAAAAATTGGTCCAAGAGATTGGTCATGTACGAGAAAATGTCCATTGAACCACAACCATCTAGTGTATACACCACCACCAACCTAGGCTATGAGGCCACCATGGTGAAAAAACCAAGCAATAAGATTATATATTTCTCATCCCAACCTTTCTACTCACATTCTTACCTAACCTTCTCAACACAAAGCATTACAAGAATCTGATTCATCCTGCGATAGATAAGGAACTCTTTTCCACTACAACATGAAACATAAGGAATATATTCACTTTATGTACTTCATGGTCCTTTAGATATATTATTCTCTCTAGTTCTCTTTAGTGTGGATAGAAATAGCTTTATCTATTGTATTATTTCTAAGAATTTCCTAAAAGAACTATATTTTTCTCTCATAGTATATAATGGATAGTGAATGATGAACTATATTTTCTTCCCACAATGTTAGAGTCAATGACGATGATATCATTGGTGGAAATGATGGATGACATTACCTTTAACTAGCAGAATGTAGGACTCTTACACTTCCTATGGAATGAAGATTGTACTCAACCCATGCTCCCATTATTATGTGAAAAGACTTTCACCACCAACCTCTTACATAGATTCAAGGATTGGTTGATAAGTCAAAGAATGTATATGGATTCATTTAAGGAACATTGTAGAAAAATATGAGTTCTGAGAATGACCTTGGAGATAGAGTTCTATTGATAGTTATTAATATGGTAATATTAATATTAAAATTGCAGCGTAAAATAATTTTTTTATTTTTTTTTTAAATTAATAATTGTCGTTGCCATTTCGATGATCATAATATACCTGTGACGGATGTGCTATAAAAAAAAAAAAATGTTGTCGTCGCAAGTGCGACGAAAACAAACATTATTGCGACGCATTTTCTATATAAACATCGAACTCTTGTCATACCTGCGACAAATGTGTTATAAAAACAAAGAAATGGTGTCGTCGCAAGTGTGACAACAACAAACATTGTTGCAACGCATTTTCTATAGAAACAACGAACTCATGGCATACCTGTTTTTGGAGCCGCCTTTGTTTTTCTAGCCCATCTCAAATTTCATGTCTTAATGCTCGAAATCGAAAGATGGTTTTTGTATTTTCAATCTGTGGTTTCAAAATCTCTGAAGCCTTATCACGCAAGCAACGATAATTATTGTACTCTCGAGGCGAGTTCTACTTTTCGTCAAAAAATTTCTCCCTTTGTTCTACCTCGGGATTTCGTAGGTTGGATTTTATAGATCACGTAGTTCACAAGTCCCGAGCAATGAAACGGTGAAATCTCTTTAAAATTTTACCCAGGGCAGTAATGGGAGTAAAATTTTCCTAAATCATGATTAAACATCATCGGGTTTTCGCACCTCGGCGTTCACTAAATCCAAAAGTAGTATTGTCGTAACCCCGATAGCCGAAACCGCGAAGTCCTTATTTTAGTAACCTGTGTCAAGGTTAAAGGTAAAAGATAAGCCATGGTTAAGTTCTGTCGGCAATTCGCCACTCGACGTTTTCTCTTTAAAAAGCTACACTATCTAAGCCCCGACTCGCGAAGTCACGATAAAGATATGAACATAATTAATTAAACACTTAATCCGAGTTTATCTTCCCTTTTAATTAAAACTTATTATCGCAATCTCACGGTTTCGCAGCTCGGCATGCAAACTTCCCAGAAACTTACCTTCGAAGCTCTGAGTCGCGATATGGAGAATATAAATAATTACGTAATTAATTAAGTGCCTAATCACAATTACGTTTTTATTAACCAAAATCAATCATCGCAATTTCGGGGGTTAGAGCTTCAAAGGGTTAAAGAAAAAATTCTCGATAAAACGAGTACCGAAAGGTTAATTAACTTTGGTAAAACCGGATTAATTAAGCTAAATCAATATCTCCTGTGTTTTGATGCTTGCACAGTTTACGATGTAGTATTAATTCTTCCTTACGCCAACTGACATTTCGAACCGCCAAAATTTATGGCATTAATTAGAAACAAGGCGAATCGACAAATAAAGATTGGGTTTTTATTGCTAAATTTATTTTTAAGATTGATTTGACCGATCTGTTCTTAAAAAGTACCAAGTTTTTGAATATATAAATTTGTTATTCGTTATAACAAATTAATTTCTATATTACGCAGAGCACACTTTCTCAGCGAGCTAACTTCTGTATGTATACATATTTTTATCGCAGAAGAGAAAAAACAGGATCTCCTGTCATGGCCCCGCGAAAAAAATCTAAAGCCAACGTTGAGGTTTCAGGACAAGGTTCGGACAACGTCGCTGATACTTCACCTCGAAGTGTTGACTCTGTCCCGAACTGTTCGTTCGTTTCTGATGTTCTGCAGGCCGAATTAGTGGACTATTCTGATGATTCCAGCGACAATGAAAAAGATGACATAACCACCAAATATAAGATCGTCATTCAATAGGGAATGCATAAAGTAGCGTCCAGGCCATGAATGATCCCCTATTATGATATGGTCTAATGGGCATTAGACCATGTAGACATACCAACCAGAACCATCATGAATGAGCAGAAGGTCACCATCGGGACTTTCAGACTTGAACATATGCAAGCTATGTACAAGTTGCCCACAACATCCGACCTTACATATGATGTCGAATTCTTGGAAGAGTTCAAACAGAAGGAATGTGTTTAGTATGACAAGACTATGTCTATCTTAATAAGAGATTGGGTTTCGCACCCTACGAAGTTCAGGGAAGACAGTAATGGTATATATTCAATAGCTTCCTTGGAACCACAATTCAAGTATGTAGCTATGATGAGATGCAGATTATACGGGAGAGAGGATACCTCACATTTCTTTCTTCAATGGGTGCCTCTAATACATCGAGTCGCTGAAGGTTGTTCCTTCGATTGGGCGAAAATGTTCTCTGATAGCTTGACCAATAGGGTTACAGAGTATCGGGCACAGAAAGAGAGCAGAAAGATTTCTTCATTTTTTATGTATGCATACATTATGGACGCCGTATGATTTCTAACACCATTTCCCTTAATGAGATGGAGTTGGAATCCAGCAGAGGCCGAGCCCATCCAAGACTATCATTCGAGATTGTGGGAAAACAAAGCGATAGATTTCATATATGAAATATTCAACTGGGTGATGGTACCTCTGCATGTCACTATTTTCGGTCACCCGCCACCCAGGATCTCAGACAGTATAGTGATGAATTTGAGCAGTATAGCTGACTAGTATGTAGAAGCCGAATTCTCATATCTCAGAGTTTTCAGGGCATATGTTCCCCCGCATGCATTACCATTATTTATCCCCGACAAGATGGTTTGTCGCGAAGTTGCTAGACAAACAGTAATCGGTGTCATAAGCAAGGAGCTTAAGGGATACTCAAAGAAGGTATCTCCACCTTTTCCTGTTCATTTAAATTCATATTCTTTGTTAGATTTTGGGCATGCTAAAGTTGAGGTAGCAGCCCTGGAAGACCTAAAATTGGTCCTTATTGAATTCAAGAAGCACGATCTACAAAGGGTCGTGAGTAATCATTTGGCCAGTTGCGGACTTAAGAGATTTGAACACGAAAATTCGCCCTCAGATGACATTTTCCAAGGCGCAAGGTCTTATGCCGATATTTTAGCTCGGATACAAACCTTGGCACCTGAAGAGAAGGCCAATGTTCTGAAATTCCAAGAACATCGACGCAGTTGTCTTCGTGCAGTATTACGGTGTGAGAATCCGAGTACAGTAGAGGTGAAACAAAAAGATGCCAAAGACTCCAAGGATGCGACTCCCGGTCAAGAAAAACACCAGGACGGGAGAGAGCAAACTAAGAGTCTGAAAGTAGAGACAAAGACTCCCGACCCGTCGAAGAAGCAGACTCCGGTTACTACTCCGAGACAATCAGCAAAGCAAATCAGAGATCCTATCCCATCAGTTACCCCCTTGCAGTCAACTCAGGGAAATATTGACGCAGGGTGGATCTTAAATGAAGAATTGAGGCCTATAAGGGTGGAAGAGCTCCCTCCAAATGAGTTCTTCTTTGATAAGAAGAGAAAGGCAGTGGTAAAGAGAGAATTCTATCAGGAAGGGGAATCAACAGCCAAGAAATACAAAGTTATGAGTGATGGGAAGGACAAGAAGAATGAACAGTTCACAACGGAAATAGCTGGGAAATAAGGGGCATATGCCACATCGAACCAATTTTCAGTCGGGGTTTTGAAAAACCAGCTGAAATGAAAAAATTGCCTCATCAAAACACTAGAATCCAGACTAGCCACAACAACGGAGGCTTCCAAAGACTAGGCGAGTGTAGGAATAGAGAAAGCAAGGTTGGCCGATAGAAGTGAGATAGAGTTGCTCAAGACTAAGCTCGAACAAGCACAACTGGTGGTTTGGAATGGTCAGATGCAAGTGGGCCAGAAAACATATTTGATCGAATAGCTACAGGCTAGAGTGGAAATCATCGAAAGTAAAGTGATAAATATCGGGATGTTCCAGTCCTAGGCGATGGAGATTCGAAGCAGAGTTTCTACGGCCCAGTGAAATTTTCTCTTCAAGGTAGAGGGGATTCGGGACAACTGCTTGCTGGTTAATCAAGTTTTGGAAAATCTATCTGTTAAATAAAGAGAAGCTGGTGCAGCATGGGTCGCCTTTCAAGAGGCTGTGATAGCTACAAACAATAGGGAATCGGGAAGTACTCCCAGGTTTACCATTTCGGAGTAGACCAGAGGAAATATTCTATTAAAAGAATGGGAACACATCATCTCGGAAGGTAAGTTGAAAGCCAAGAGGGTAACGAAATCCTTAGAAGAGGATTTCAGTTCTATAGATGGTAATTTGTTAGGAATTGATAGCGGAGGTAATGCCGAGGCATTGGTTCAAATGAATATGGAAAAAATCTCACTTGATTTAAATGAAAAAGAAGAAAGAGATTCAGCCGAGATGTCACAAGTGACTATGGTAAACATAGTCCAAATAGATAAATGTATGATTAAACCAAGTGTGCAATTGTGCGCTATCGACATCATATACAAACAGGTTGCCACAATTAGCCCGAGATTGTTACTCTTTTCAAGTCAATTGTCAAGCAAAACCGTCAAGGCTAATATCTCGGCTGGTTGAAAGATGTGTCACATGTACCGAGCATGTGCTAGGACAAGCTTTTGGCACCAAATAAAGATAGAGAAGAAGAAATGGAGCGATTTCTTTCCTCCCTATCATAACTGAAAATTTTGCAACGATTGAGATTCCATCTTATTATAAAACTGTATAAATATACCATAGAAAGAAAGAAATGAGGCTGGACCTTTTTGTGTCGATTTTAATAGAGGTTTTACATTTTGAGAGTTAATATAAATAAAATCTGAAGATTCTCAATTACGTCACGACTGTGTTATGAGTTTGTTTTCTTGTATCTCATATTTCGTTTTCATTTCATATTCGTACCTGATGAATGCTTCACTATAATTTAGTGCAACCTCTACTATAGTGAATGAATTTTGCTTTTCTATATTGTTTATTGTTTTTCCTCTATACCAGCTATCAGTGGGTATAAGACCAGTTAACACTTTCAGAATTCTATATATATTTTATGCTTCATCGGGTTATTTCTTCACATTTTTCTTCTTTTGTTTATACGTGAGATTCTCCCTTGATAGGAGCCTTACTAGATAGACAACTAAATGTTTTCTCCCACCTCATACATTTTATTAAAATATAACCCAGCTATGGGAAAGAGCCTTTGATTTGCACCCCTTTTTCATTCCTGAAACCATAAACTCTCTTTTATACGACCGAATTGAGACAACACTCAAACTCCCTTTGAGGTTTCCTTATTTTACTGTTCCTCCATGACTGTCCCTGTACCAACACAACCCAACATCGAACCCAGATTATCAAATCAAACACACATTGCCTTAAACCTTTTCGATACTATTCTTAAAACAACCACTACCCGGGTTGAACTTGAACGCTCATGGGCAGTGATTGAACAGGATATAAACATCCATGAACAGTTGGAAGCTAGACAATGCCAACATAGAAATCATCCCTAGTTTCCTTTGCCGAAGGTTGACGTTTCTCTCTTCTCTACCCTTTACCCACTTTCGGATGCCTAGACATTGTACTTCTAAGCCTTAAGTACAGACTCTGGAACAACACCTGCGACGGATGTGCTATAAAAACAAAGAAATGTTGTCGTTGCAAGTGTGATGAAAACAAACATTGTTGTGACGCATTTTCTATATAAACAATGAACTCTTGTCATACATGTGATGGATGTGATATAAAACAAAGAAATGTTGGTGTCGCAAGTGCGATGACAACAAAAGTTGTTGTGATGCATTTGCTATATAAAAAAAGAAATGTTTTCATCGCAAGCGTGATGACAAAAAAATTTTTTGTGATGCATTTTCTATATAAACAACAAAAATCATCGTCTCAAGGGTCGTCGCAAGTGTGACGAAATGTTGGTTTCACTTATATTTCCTATATTGTCGTAGTGGCGATGATATTTCTTTTTTTGTCACAATTGTGAGAAGTTCCCTAGGGTCGTCGCTCTTGTGACGTTAATTCAAGTTCGTCAAAATTTCCACGTCCCATGATACGATGTTTCAGGGAAGCAAGATTCGTCACAATATCCATGACATAACATCCCAAGAGCGTCGAAATAGTCGTCGCAAAATGACCTAAATTTGCTTGTGTCTCCTTATTCCAAGCCTGGAAGCATTCACAAAGTTGTCCACATTCCCAAACTCTCTGAAACTTAAGAACATTTAATATATACCTCCAAAATTCTTTTGTGAAAGAACAATAAATCATTAAATGCTTTATTGTTTCCTCCCCCTCTCCACACAGAATACATCTACTAGGACCAGAAAAGCCTCTTTTTAACAAGTTATCCCAAGTTAAAAAAAAAAAAATCTAACAACAACCAGCTAAATAATTTAATTCTCAAAGGAATCTGCCAACTCCAAATATCAATCAACCAGTCCTCTAAACCATCATCAATATCATCTAAAAATTAAACCTCATAATCTTGTTTTGCAGAGACTTTCCCTTCTTTACTGTCCCAAGACCAAACAATATAATCACTTTCATCAGATAAAACAAAACCAGAATGTTTAAGTCCCCTCGCATAACTCTCCCATTCATACTTTTGATCTCCAGTAAGATCAATAATATCTTCATTTTTCCAATTAAATCCATGCATAAAACCTGTATCACTAGAAGTTACCTGTGCCAGATAGAAAATACCTTTTGAGTGAAGAGTGGAAACCAAACTCTCAGACATTTTATATTAAGATTGAGATCATATCAGAGGATCCAACCCAACATGAATATCGCATCCATTTCCAAGATTCTAGGCTATCCAATTAGTGATAAGAGGCAATGAAGAAGTAAGAGCTCTCCAGAAATTGACATTCCTTTCACATGTAGTCTCCCTTTCCTAAACCACTCAACTACAGAAATCGTTTTTAGATATTTTTTAAAAACAACTTCATGCCATAGACTTGGGCCTAATAGACTCCTCCACAAACTCTTTGTTTTCTTTTTTTTGTAAGTAATATTGTATAAAAAACCTGCCAAAATCAAAGATTATAGTATCATCACTTTGTTCCAGGTTGTAAACACTGAGCTCCCCCGAGGGGAAACTTGCTCAGCCAGTCGAACAGTTTTTTAGTTCAAGTCTTAAACTGTCAGTCATAACCAATCTTAACAACAAAATATTACATCTTGATCTTTCTACTGACATATAACAAAAAATTGTAGCCCCCTAAGGGTGACCAGCTTGAAAGTAATTGACACAAATAGTAAATGACACAGATTATCACTATAGCCTCTATGCAGAAAAACAAAATTTATACGACCCTCCAGCCGAGAAAAATAAAAGAGACACATGTGCATGTCAAGTGGTAGTGTGGCCACACGTCCATGGATTTTTCGTCGAGCATCGGGTCCCAGAGAGGAGTTGGTTCCTCCTCGACTGGTGTCACGTCCTCCTCCTTGACTGGTGTCACATCCTCCTTCTTGACTGGTTCAGCTTCCTCCGAAGACCAAGTGGTGGAGTTGGTGCCAAGACTGGTGTATTAGCCTCTGCTGCATGTGCTTCTCCAGCTGAGGGGTGGTGGGCATCCTACATTGTTGAAAGTAATTGCAGGAATTGCTTTGCTTTCACATCCAAAATCTCCATGAGAAACCGTAGATCATCCAAGTCCCATCGTAACTCAAAAACCAGACCTTGCAGCAATACAACGACTTCTTGCAATTCAAATTCAGAGTCAGTGCAAGAGTCTGTGCAGGAGTGAGGCTGTTGTTTTGAACCTTGGCTTGCTTCATGGCCATCACCCTGAGAGTGAGCGCGGTGTAGCAGGGCATGGGGCGACTAGGGAAGCGAGTGGATCGACGAATTTGGTGGAGCCACTGGTACTGACTGTGAGGCAGAGGCCAAATATCCAAGGGGCATTGGGTTAAATCCCATAGAAGTCCCCGAGAGATCAAACCACTCCAACCTGCAAGAAAAAGGCGACGAGAGGGGAGGGAGATTGTTGGGACTATGGCTTGACTGCGATAGGGAGGAGGATGAGGAAGGCGACGAGGAAGAAGAGTTGTAGGAAGGTGTGGGTGGGGGGCGAAGGGCTAGATGCGGTCGACTGGGATTCCATGCCGAGCCTCGTTTTGACTTCCCCCTCTGTCTCATCATCTCTGAGACATAGTGAGGGCGGAAACATCCAGGAGAGAACGATAGCAGGCATAGGAGCAGCTGAGCGGAAGGTCGATCTCTGAAGGATATGACCACATGAGAATGAGGTGTCCAGTGCACCTAGTGCAATTCATAGTATCTGAGTCGTTGGTTCCATCCATTAAACAAACACACACACAGAGAAAATACATAGCCATGGCGCTGGTCCATCGAAGGGATGGATAGCCAAAGCAGGGTGCACTGATATTAATGGCGCCCTGTCTCATGCAATGTGTTTTTAATAGCATTAAGGTGGCAAGAGGGGGAGGCACGCATCTGTCATGTGGCTTACGCCACGATGGCTCTCTCCCTGTTGATCCTCTTGAAAAGTGTCTCCCACTATCACCCCATCCAGGTTCCACAAACTCTTTGTTGCCAAAGCTTTGGCAAAAAATAAAATATTTGTAAATCCCCAACCTCCATTCTTCTTAGGCTTTGCAATCCTATTCCAATTTACCAGATGAATAATTTCTTTCTCTTTTTTTCCGGTCCACAAAAACCTGAACATCCTCCTTCTAATTCTATCTAAAATACTTTTAGGGATATTAGCCATAGAGAACTAGTAAACATAAATGATTTCCAGGACTGACTTTACAAGTATAAACCTGCCCCCTAAGGTGAGCCATCTATGACACCAATTTGATATTTTTTTCTCCACTTTTATAAGAAGTCACCTCCAATCATTTATAAGGTAACAATTTGGTTTAAGAAAGAACCCCAAATATTTAAAGCCATCATCTAAAGATTTTACCTCGTAGGGTAAGATTTCTTTTAATTGTGATAACTCCTCCCTAGACCAACCTGCTTTCAAAAATTGTGACTTATGAGAACTAAAGGTCATTCCAGTAGCATTGCAAAACAAATCAAGTGCATCCTTTAAAATTTTCCATTATGTCAATGATCCTTTTCCAAATAAGATAATATCATCCACAAAAAGAAAATGAGTAATTCTAACTCCATTTGCTACCAAGACTCCTTCAATTTTACCTTCTTCAACAAGATTCAAAACAATTGTACTAAGACCTTCAACTATAATTAAAAACAAAAGAGGAGAAAGAGGACATCCTTACCTCAATACTCTAGATCTCCTAAAGAAACCAAAGGGGCTACCATTAATTAGAAAAGATAAATTTGTTGAGATGACACACCCCATAATCCAATCAATAGCTTCCAGACCAATCTGCAAAAGGACTAGTCTTAGAAAACTCCAATCAAACCTACCATAGGATTTCATCATATCTAGTTTCAAAACCAATTCTTTTGATTTCTTTATCTTTATACTATGAAAATTATCTTGAGATACTCCAATTGCATCAGTAATCTGCCTATTCTCCAAGAACCCAAACTACTCCTTTGAGATACCTTTTGAGAGAAAATATTTGATTCTATAAGAAATGATTTTTGTAATAACCTTATACATCAAATTACATAGTGAAATGTGTCTAAATCCAACAAAGGACTCGGGCTTATCACTTTTTGGAATAAGATCTACAAATGTAGAATTAAGAGCCCCATTAATATTCCCCTTCAATCTGGATTCTTCCACTACTTCCAACAATTCAGGGCCCAAAAGATCAAAAAATTCAATAGTCCAACCATCCGGCCCAAGGCTTTTTGAAACAACAAACCCTTTCAAAGTGGAAAACACCTCAGATAAAAGAACTGGGGCAGCAATATTCTTCCCCTCTTCCATAGAAAAGAGTCTAGGATAAGCTTGAATAAATTCCCACTGATGAACAATAGAAAGATTCTCTTGAGCTTTAAAAATATTTTGAAAATATATGATAGCTTCTTGTTCCAAATCCTTCTAACTAGTAGCCATAGAACCATCCTCCTTTTTGATTTCCCAAATAGTATTTTCTTGTCTTATAAAGTTGGCATATGCATGAAAAACTTTGTATTCTTCTCTCTAGAAGCAAGCTAAGTAACTCTACTTTTTTTTCTCCAAGTCTCCTCCTCTTTCTTTAACAAATCTAATTTCGTTTTCTCTTTCTCTGCAACCAAAACCCTATCATCTTCTCCCTCAAAACCCCCAGGAAAAGTAGAGTAAATAAAATCCAAGTCTACTTCAAGCTAGACTAATTCCTCTTTTTATTTTAGCTTCTTGTTTCTCTCCCATTTTATGACCAAAGATTTCAACAATTTTAACTTTTGAACTAGTTTATCCATTGGGGAAGAAAACTCTGAGACCATTAAATTTTGTCGGTTTGAATGCACTAGTAACACAAAATCATGATCCTTTAACCAAACTGAATTGAATTTAAATGGGAGCTTTATCTTTTTCTTCTCTTGGTCAAATTGTAAAACCATGGGCATATTATCGGATAACTTAACATTTACCACCCATGATCTATATCTGAGACCCGATTCCGCCAGATTTTCACTGATTAAAAAGAGATCCAACCTTTTTGCAACAAAGTCTTGTTTCCTCTTCCATTCCTCCAAGTCGATAATAGATTTATTGGTTCTATATCAATTAAACCTCCTTCTTGAAATAAAATATTAAAGAAGGAATCCAATGGATCACTTCTAGCATAACATCCCCAAACTTCCCTCGCAGAAACTGTGAAATTCAAGTCTCCTCCCAAAATTAAATTAGACTCCTTTTGTATGCCATCAACATTTAAATTGTCCCAGAACATTTGTCTATCTGCATATGCTCCATAACAGTTTACCAGCTATAATTTATTATTGATCTTCTTTACGAATCCATCTAATAAGATTCCTGCAGGTGTCATAAAAGCATTAAAATTAGTTTTTTTTGGATTCCAAGCAGAAAATAGACCCCCTGATAAACCCTTTGAATCCACTGCACAAAAATCCCACAAAGGAAAAAAAATAGAAAACACCTCTCTCACCTTGTTCCTGTCGACCATAGTTTCTTGTATCATAACTATATTTGGTTTTACCAAATCAAACAGTCTTTTGAGGGCTAGAAATTTTGGAGCACCCCCAACTCATATAACATTTAGAGAGATCACTATCATCTTTTCCTCTCGCTAGGGATTTATGTGCTCTAAGTGACCTTAGACCTTATGAAACCTGCAAAACTATATATCCATTATTTCATTTCTCCTTTACAATTTTTATTGCACTAAGCGTTTTAAATGGAAAGAACTCTTTCTCTAAACCACCATATGCAGTCCCTTTCTTATTCGATAACTCCTTTTTTCCCTCCAACCACCGATTCCTTCAATCGAATATTCAATTTTTAATTTAGGTAAGGAAATTGTAGCAGTCTCCCCCCCCTCGAAAATATCTTAAGAGGGGTGCAACTAAGTACTTCTTTATAAGACGTAAGAAAGTAGTTAAATTTTCCTCTACAACAATGTTTGCAGACTGCTCCAAAGAAAAAGAATCACCATTTCCAACCAAAGAAACAAGTTCCTTAGAAAGAGATAAAGTTTCCTCTGCCTACGAAAAACCCATCCCACTTTGGCCTCTCAAATCTTTGTCAAGCAACAAAGCTTCCTCCAAAACAAAATCTAAGGGAAAATCCACAACCCCTGAGCACGAAGCCCCTTTTTCTACCGACCCCTCTGGTCCTGAAACACTACAAGAGTTCTCCTTACAAATGATTAAGCCTTCTAACTCCAAAGACCCTATCCCCCCCACAGAAGAAACCTCCCCCTCTATGCCCACCCCAAAACTTCCTACACGAATCCTTTCCTCCTTGAAACCCTCCTCTGGGCCCAATCCATCTCCCACAATACAACCCTTCTTTTTCAACTTCCGTCAAAATATTATCAACAGAGAACTTTGGCCTAAGACGACTATCCAAACAAGCACTTTGTAAAATCTCTAAATCTTTCAAAATTAAAGATGAAAAAAGTGTTGGGGAAGTTCTTTTCAACTTACCTAGAAATGATTCAGATTCCAAGGATATACCTTGTGAGTCCCCATCTAGAACAGGAACATATTTTTCAACAAAATTCCCAAAATCTGTAGAGTGCTCAATCCAATCTTCAACACATGCAGAACCGAGGTCGAATTGCTTTTTTACTTTACCAGGGCAGGATTTCTTCAAATGTTTCACTTCCTTACAGAACAAGCATCTAAAGGGGATCCCCTAGTAATCAAGTCTCTTCAAATGAACAAACCCTCACCATTCAATTTCCAACTCCACTGACAGACCCTTTTGAACATCTATCTCAACCAACAATTTTCCAATTCTATGGTCCTATCCAGAAAGCACTTTCGATTCCACATAAAGGAATTTACCCAAAGTATCGTCAATCGCTTTAAAAGCTTCTAGATTCCAGAAATCCAGAGGACACCCTGGCAACAAAACCCACAAATGACAAAACCTAAAATGATCTTTCTCCAGGTTAAAAAGGTGTGTCCACCTTTTTACCATTAAAATACCATAACCACAGAGCTAAACCCTTTCCATAATCCTTTCCACATATTCATCCTTTTTGAAATGGAAGCAGAACCATCTGCGGACTAGCACCAGTGTTTCACGAGAATACCCTAATAATGGTTTCCAATTTTCCTCAACCCACCAACCAATATCAGACTTTGAACATGCCCGGTAGCTGAAACACCCTATCAGAGCATATAAAGACAGGAATGAAGCCTCCTGCAAACCCACATCTCTCCCCATAACCATTTTTGTGGTAAATCTCCCCGGCTTCCACGATTTTATTTCAGATGACTTCTTATCGCTTCCCACGGTCTCTCTGGAACTCCCTCCTAAACCACCAATCCCTTTGGATCTCTCCTTGCCCTCCAGAAAGATTACGGTCTAATCCCTCGAAACCCCTACATCACAATCCACTTTGAGGCATTCGACATCAAAGATAAAGATACTACATGGTAGAAGGATATCAGTGTTCATGTCAAAACAATGTAAAAGAGTCTTAACCTTTCCATACATAGAATGTTAATAGATGTGCTTAGCCAAGTATATGGAGACTGAAAAAAATATCAAATCTCTATACAAATATACAGAAGACTGAAGAAAAAAAGAAGATATATATATATATAAGAAAGACAACTATGCAACAAAATAGTGATGAAAAGTGATAATGTGAAGTGATGTCTTGATAATAAGAGAGTAAACCTCGAACTCTTGTAAAATAATAGAAAAGGGACTAATCTCTTAGATATGATGTAATTAAGAAACTTAAGAATAAAAAATCTCCCAAAATGAAGCTATTATGTTAAAAAACCAAGTGCAACATATATCATATTCATAATAAGACGGCTAGTTCTCAATTTGTGTTATCCCTTCGAAAGCTCAAAACTATTGTGACGGGCTAGGACAAGGAGAGAAGAAAATCTAATTACCGAGGTAGGCGGGCCCTTTGGCTCTCTGCGGGGGACCAAAATTCTAAAAACTTTCATAACTTTGTGAAGATTCGGTGTCCTTCCAAGAGCTTACTATTCCTTTCGTTGGTGCTTAAAGAGAGGGTTCTAACCTACGATAGGTTAAAAAAAATAATTAATGTAAATTTTCTTAAATTAATCAAAGTTACGATGGAAAAAAATATCACATTCATATAATAAATTTGTAATTGTTATTATAATTTCAATGTTTAAAAAATGATATTTGTATTTTTTTTTATTAGAGAAAGATAATGGAAATGCCATATTTTTTATTTATATTGTTGATTTGGTCAATCTTTTTGGTAAATCTCCTTTTAGTTGGAAAACCTCCCTCCTTTTAGATGATGTTTTAGCTAGTGTTTTTGAATAAATTGTTCTCAATTTCAATATAAAGATGTTTGATTTAAGATTAACTTTGCCCGCAAAGCTCTCTTCCATAACAACAATATTTTAAAGGTAACTTCCAATCTTGAAAATCACCAAAAGGTAGTTGAAAATACATGGAATTCATTTCTTTTTTTATTTTGTAGTTGCTTTTGATAGTATGGAAAGAGTAACAATCTTTTACAAGATGAAATTTGGGAAAAAAAAAAATAAGTTATATTGTTTGGGGAAAACTCTTAATATTTTTCTTCATTTCAAGGATGGTATTTAGAGTACATTCTAAAAGTTTTAGGGAACAAGTCCAGTCAATAATAAGGCTTTAAGCCATTACAACAATATACTCATTATGAACTCAACATATCATTTGCGAGAATTGAATCTAAATGGGGAGGATAACAACATTCCTTCCAATCACCTAAACTAAACTCAATTGACAAATAAAATTTGAAATTATATCAACAATATGTTTTATTATAAAATTTTAAATCTTAATATAATTGAAAAAATGTAAGATAAAAATTATTATTTTATGTTTCTTACCGAAATACATTAATACATGAAATTCATTTCTCTCTTTTTCTTTTCATTTTAAGAATAAGGAATAATAAAAATATTTTATGA
>JZKD02S1889230.1:526388-538843 GCA_000966675.3 Picea glauca
CTTTCCTTTGGCAGGTTTAACTGGTGTGTCATAGGTCATAGAGCGCGAGTGGTTAAATAAATCTCATTAAATAGATATATATGGGCACTTGTTGAGGCTTCATCGTGAGAAGGGTGGCTAGAACTACACCTTGGAGAGGGGGTTTGAGCAACCATAGATTGTTGCTGAGGAAATGGTTGAGTAAGCACGACGGGTTGGGAATTCCCCTTGAAAATTTTGGCCACTTCATCGCAATGTGGATAGTCTCAAGTGTAGTGATCGTCACCACAAATAAGACACGAGAACTTCGACTTCCATTGTGGTTTCTTCTCGTTATCAGGTGGTGGGTTTTGAACTTTAGGTTGTTCACTGTTATTATTCTTTTTTTTTTTTTTCTTTGTATTTTTCTTACCTCCGGATGGTTGTGAAGGGGTAGACTGAACTACATTCACCTCAGAAATTTGGGTATGAGAGGAGGTAAAGGAGGGTGCAGTTGAACTAGGAGTAGACGTGGAAGTATATTGAGGTGCAGCTCCAGTCGACTGGGATGCAGATTTAGTTTTGACGGAACCAATAATGCCATCTGCACGTGATGAGGATGAAGGTTTGGATGGATCGTTAGTGGCATGGGTAGAATTTGGAATCAACTAATATAAAGTACCAGACTATTAATAAACCAAATCTAAGTACTGAGCCCAAGAAATGGCCTCTTCTTTAGTGATGACACCACCCATGGAGACATCATGAGAAATCAAGGGTAACAATGATTTAGTAAACCATTCCGCCAATAATTGGTCGGGAATGAATGCTTTGATCAACCTTCATCATCATCTCCACTCATGAATATGATCGGAGATATGTACGGAGTTGGTCTGATGAAGGGAGGTCAAGAGTTCGGTACCTATCTCGTATCGAATGGGTAGTTGAAAGTGTGTGAGAAAAGACATGGAAAGGGAGTTGAAGTCTTGGAAAGAACCACGTGGTAGTTCAATATACCACTTGGTTGCTGAACCCGTAAGTGTTCGCTGAAAAAGATGCAAACATATAGAATCGCCCATTAAGGAGTTTGATGAAAACCACAAATGGAAATTCATCACATGGTTATTTGGTTCTTCTCCAGGTTTACCGTCAAATTTTGGAATATCAGAAGGTAATTTAGCAAGGATGTCTAGCCAAAAAGGATGATGTAATATAGGATCATTGGTTAACCGAGACAAGTCTAGAATATCCAGAGTCGCGAGGAATGGTAGTTGTTGGTTAATGTGAGGATGATACTGGTGTGGCATGCGAACACCAGTAGGACCATAAACTGGGTTAGGTGGATAATTATATTGAGTAGGTCCTCCTACATTCAGTTGTGGCTGACCAGAATAAACAGGATTTGAAGATGGTTGAGAAACATGTGGATATGGAGGATAACCTGATGGGTTATGAGGATTGTAATTCGGTTGTTGGGTTTTCCCATAAGGTGGATAGACATTTTTTCCATGAGGATAATTGTTTTTTTGTCCTTGAGGATGTTTCCCCCCAAGGAATAGTGGATTCCCCTAAAAAGGAATGTGCCAAGGATTTGGTGTCACATTCTGCCCATATGATAGGTTAGGGATTCCAGTCTGAGATTGCCCCCCAACCAGAGATTGTGTCCCCATTTGATTTTGACTCCCAAATGGAGGTTTCCCCCCAAGGTGAGGTTGAGTGCCAAAGGGATTTGGAAACCACAAAATGAATGACCAGAGGCTCCAGCCGGAATAGAGCTACCAAGACCAGTTCCTCCAAACAAAGGTGTAGGGATAGAACCTCCGGGTGTAACCTGGGTAGTGTTGGTAATGGAAATATTCAAATATCTGTACCCAAGTGGGATTGATGGATTTGGTCTAAGTGGTGTTCCAATCAGAGCTTGGGATGGTGTCACATTTCCGGTGGGGATTGTGGCAACATGCAGGACCATGGTAGAATGGGCCATCTGGATACTAGGGTTCGAGTGAGAACCAATCAACAATTGGTCTGCAGTGGTGATGACATTATTGGTTGTACTAGTAAAGTGATTTAAAGGTACCGTATAACTAACAAACGTCTCGGGTACTTGTGATGCCATGGGTTGATCGGGATTCACTCCTAGGTTACCATATAGATCACGGACTGTCAAAGGAACAAAACCAAATCCATAGGTTCCAATAGTATGAGTCAGGGTCCTAAATGATTCACTTTGGAAAAAGGGATCTTCTACTCTAGATCCTACGTGAGGTCCGGTGGATACCTTAGTTTCCTTGATAACAACAACCTCTCCATATGAGTTCACCTGTAACAGATGTGGTTCTCGTCTAATACTCAAGGATGGGTTGATTCAAAAAGATTCCAAAGAATCATAAATAATTCAGAACTGATATAGAGAGTGTGTGCTTCCAACCTCAAAGCCTAGTTCATTATGAGCCTCAGGAGGGCCTTATGAAAAGTTGAGAAGCAACGGTAGATAACCCTTAGGATCTTCTGGGGGTAACCCTTGCATCCTACGTGAACGGTGAAGGTCAATGTTGATTGAACTAAGTAATGACCAGAAAAAGAAATCTATGGCTGACTAACAAAAAGAAACAACATACACTAAAAAATATAGGAATCAAACCAAGCAAACAAAACCTTCTCTCGAAGACCGTACTAGTTGGTGATGAAATCCAACGTCGCATGATCAAGTCAAGAAGGGGATAGGATATGGTGGGATGGTTATGATGGTGACCTACTTAACGGACTTACACCTTGGTGCAAGCTTCCACGCAGTAATTGTGGATTTACCCTCCAAGAAGCCCGAGTGAGTTTGACCAACGTCTATTCTAGGTACAGTGAGACTTCCCTTCACCGTCAACTTGTGTAAGTACCTAAGGATTGTGGCTACTAAGGACACCAACTCACAGTTATCCCTTGGGTGGGTACAGTCGATAGTCCAGTCTGAACATATGAGCAGGATAACAAGTCTGAAATCCTTTGAGAGAACTGAGGACAAATGGACCGGTAGAACTCCAGAGGACCCCGAACGGATTTGGAGTTCACGAAGCACCGAGACCAAATGAAACCAACTAAACCTCAAGAAGAACCCCCAATATATGATTTGAACACTACAAATGGTTTAACCATGGAGGAATAATCTCTATAACTCTCGCAAATACAACCTCGTGCGTAACCCCTGTGTGAGAGGGGGATCCCAAAAATCCTATACGACAATTGGACTTTTCTCTCCCTATCGCAAGATGCTAATGTTTGTTTTGAATACATTGGAGAGTTGTACTCATAGCCTAATCCAAAGTGTTAATCCTAGTCTAATGTTGGTGGAATATTCTAAAAACAAAATGTTCTAGATAAATTTTAATTAGCGTTAATTTTGCAATTGTTCTTTACTCAAGTTTGTATGAAAATGAAACTGATGGTATTATGACTCAATTCCCAAAAAATGCATAAGAAATGATAAGAAGTCTTTTATTTCAATGAATGCCTATTTAAGAGAAAGAGAAGAATGTTATTTTCACTTTCAAACACTAAGATGCAGAATCCTCAATCAATTGTTTCTCAATCAAATCCAGTATAATGCTAAGACTTTCATAGAATGTTGTTCTAATATCCAAAAACAATCATAACAAATGTATCTTTTTTCTTTATGTGTGAATGATAATCAATCTGATTTAAATCTCCTTATGTCATTCAGACTTTAATATCAATGAGATTCAGACATTCATAAGCAAGTTTCACACAAACAAAAACACACTCTCGTCGTGATTTAAAAAAGAAAAAAACAAAGATAACAAAACTTGCAAAAAGAAAACTGAAAACTCAAAGAAGAAAAGGGATTGGACAAGATGACCTCAAAGATAAAATGGAATGTTGTATATACCTTTGAAATTCCTCACAAAATCTTCCACTTAGTCAAATAAGTGAGAGGAAAAGAGTAAGTTGACTCTGAATCGTCAAAGACAAAGTGTGACTTCAAGGTAAGGAAAAAACATCAAGATTCCAAACAAAAGGTAGTTAATTCTCAGAAAATAAAGTGTTCAAGACCAAGAACAATATGTACTGAGGTTGTAAGACTTATGAGAAAGTGCCAAAATCAAGAGAGAACTCATAGAATCAAATCCCTAGAAGATTTTTCAAAGAAAAGGGGCAGCGGTCTAGTGTAAAGGGAACTAGAGCGTTTCAATTCTCTGTGTAAGCTTAGCAGGGAGAGCCAACGCTCTGGTGGAAGAAGTAGGGGGGCGTTGGCCACTAAAAATTCATAAAAATGCCCAGTAAATAAAAAATTTAAGAAAACTCAGGAAATCAAAGTGTATGAGATGAGGTAAAGAGCCAATAAACACAGTTCTAAGAATCAAAGACACAGTATGGAGAAGGTCAAAAAATGAGCAAAGGCCAAAACAAGACCTAGGAAAGGAAACAGAAATCAAGGTCCCTCCCCAGTGGAGTCACCAATTTTTGTTACAGAGAAATCCCCTTGCGGACAAGTGGATTCTCTCTTGGATACTAGACTCCTATGACCAAGATAAAAAATGCTATTGTGGACACTAACATTCCTTTTAGATCTAATTAAGCTAATGTATGAAGAGGAAGAATAAAAAGTGTACCTTTTTAATGGCGTTTGTCCTCACATAGTCTAGGTTGACCTTCGATCCTAAGCTCCTCAATAAGTCTTGTAGAACAAACAAAGATACAACAAACTTCCTATTCTACTGAGATTAGCTCAAAACAGATCTATCTACTAGAGACAAGTTCATGAAATGTACACAAACTTTAAAGGAAATTTGCCAATCATAGATTTATATTAATGAGAACAAAGTGGTGCTTATAGCCATGGATGTAGTGCAACAGCTTCAACAAGCTCCCTTTGTCTAGACCCTTGCTCAAATAATCCACACAGAATGTTGATGCTTCAATGATATCTCCCTTATGAGATCATAAGTTTGATACTTCACAATGTCTCCCATTTCACCATGAAGAGGCCTCCTTATATAGGCTTGGAGAGGCCTAACCACTTAAGATATCATTGGAATAAGTTGAGGATTCTTATCCTTTAGTTGTGGATCTTCCCTAAGGTCGATCTTTGACCTCAGATCCGAACCCAACCAACTCCAGATATGAAGGGATTCTTCCCTGATTTCTCTCAACAATCCAAAGATTCACTCAAAAAAGGCCAGTGCTCCCTCAGAATGGGGCACAGAGCATTGGAACACTCCCCCAAAGGAGGTCAGGGAGCATTGGCACTCCCTCACAGTGTATAGGGGAGCACTGCCTTTCAAAATTGATTTTTTAGTGTTTTTGCAGTGGAAAAAGACTTGCACTCTTTGTCAAATGACTTCTCCTATTCATAACCAGTCTTTTGAGGTGTCTTGTAGGTGTTCTTGATCATTTTGTCTGAGACACAACATGGGTAAGACAACAGTATGATATTTGCGACACTTGTAGGCGAAATGCGACACTTGTAGGAAAAATGAAACACTTGCGACATTGGTAATGATGACACTAGGCCATAATCCTAATGAGTAATTTTGATGTGTAACAACCTCCTCAAGAGTTAATGAGGGGATGGGGAAGAGCACCCATTTTTAAGGCTTTGAGACCTGACCACGGACTAGGAAATCAAGCCACGCGCAATTTTGTTGAGGAAGGAAAGAAAGGAAAGTGTGGTGGGCAGAGGGAGACTTGTGAAGAGTGCAGCAACAAGAGATTATACTCTCGGGTTCAAGGAAGAACTAAGGAATGAGCGTTCTGGTCATAGGAGATGGCTAACAGGGTTATGATACAGGCTGATAAATGACGTTTGTCCTCCTTTCTTGGTATTGTGTAAACCATTGCCAAGATCCTGCAGGAGGAGGAGAGTAACCTTCGTCCCTACTTTCGTTGAGCTGGAAGAAAGGATTCTATCACTGAGCATCGTGGTCTAGCAAGCAGGTGGCTAGTGGTAAATTCGTTAGGAGTGATTGAGCCTATGGTTGGGAGGAAACGGGAACCCCTTTCGGCAGTTGCTTCACGTTATCTGGTTCTGATAAGTATTTTCCTACTTTGTGTATTGAATTGAAATATTGGATGAATGCATGGGTTTATGTATATATGTGTATCTATAAATGGTTTCTCTGTGGAATGGTCATGATGTGTGTATACTTTCATCTCCTTGTGAAATTATGCTTATGACTGATAGTCTATATGCCCCAGCTTAGCTCCTGAGGCTTCTTGGGACAAAATCCTATAAGACGGTTGATATAGATATATCATGTCAATCTGAACCTGTCCGTCTGAACAGGATACCTCTTTCATATTCCTTATTGTGTGACCGGGATTCCAGGCCCAAGTCCTTAACCATTTCATGATAAAGCTCAAGAAGGATAGCGAAGTTCAAGCCTTGAAAGGGGATATCTCTTCATTTGGAAGACGAGTGGATGAGATCCATTCGAGAGGACCCATATGATCAATACCTAGGAACCTTAGGCTAAGCCTAAGGAAGCTAAGTCCACTTAGCTTTGGAGCTTTGGAAGTCCGGGACTTTAGAGTATGACCGACCTTACCATCCTTATACTGTCTAAAGGTAACCAGGAGACTTGGTTTCCCGTAAGGTTGACCGACGTTAGGTAGTTTCCTAGATGGTTAGATGAACCTATCTTACCAACTAAATCGGGATCCAAAACCTTGAATGTTGGAGCCGCAAAGGACCCAGAATCGTAGATCGAGGGACCCTTTGGGTCCTTTCCCAGCTGTCAATATATCGGGGACGCGTGGTGCTAGCCCCTTTAGTTCAGAGATTGGGTACTTTGGTATATAAGAGGAGTTTGCATAGAAACACTCATGAACATTGAATCCTCGAGGTAACTAGAGTCGTAGATCTATAAATCGATGTGGCCAGATCTCAACCGTGAGATCTGAGGAATTTTAGAAGCCTGTCAGTCTGGGGTGACGTGGTGCAATGATGCCACCCAGGGTGACGTGGATCCCAGCTTAACATTCCATGTTTCACCCAAATTCATGTGTATCACATACCCTATAGGTCCATTGGAACATACCACATGTCACCCTGACCCCTTCTATGTGTCAGTTCTTGATACGTGTCCGCCTAGCCAACGTAGTTGGTGAAGTGATCAGGACTCTAGGAGTCCGGGACTATGGACACTGGAGGATATGAAGTGTAGTATGGTAGAGAGACCGAACAAACCAAAGGACAGAGCCACATGGTGATCATACGGGCCTTCAGAAGTTCGGAACTCCGGGTGGTCTCATGTGTAGATAGTAAACAGGAGTGAAGTGTCGAAGCTTCGAATCCCTCCACAATTGATATAGGAGAGAGAGCGTAATTCTAGTCATGGGATTAGATGGTGGATGGTCTTCCACCGTGGAGGAAGGAACTTGGAAATAGCACGTGTGAGGTGGATTCACGTGGGTGCCACATGGCCCTCAACCAATGAATGCTCAAAGAACTTTAGAGAGATATATCCTTCGGTTCCGGGCTTGGTTTTGAGCATGAAGACCGTGGTTGGAAAACTCTAGACAAGCAGAGTGTGGTAGAGACCCAAAATGAAGGATTTGATCACTTAAGGAGAACTAAATTTTGAGGCCCCATCCCTAGGAAATCCACTCAAGGGTCGGGTGTGTTACAATATGCAAATTCAAAAACGATATGAACAATAAGAAAAAAAATACCATTAACTTAAATGAGGAGATCTCTTCTATTTTGTATACTTTTCCCACCTCAAGGTGACATATCCACATCCATACACACACAACTGTGCATTATTAACCAACTTTCGTAGCACTATTTTTATTGGATGCAACTTGTTTCACATCCTTATATGCATATGTATGTGAAATATACACATAGTAGCATAGTTGATAACACTATGTATGGCCAAAAGCTTATATAAAAAAAATGATTTACACCTATTTAGATTGTTCATAAGCCACTCTTGGTGCACTCCTCCTTTATTTACTCTCTTGACTATGGTAAACAAATGAATGAGTTATACCATTAATAGTTTGTCAAGTCATCCTTACATAATCAATATAAAAAAACAATATTATTCTCATCATCTTGCATCACAAGTGAATATTTTATTTGTTGTCGTATCAATATTAAATGATCACAATGGAAGTCATTCTTCCGTAATCATTATCAAAAAATAATATTATTCTCATTACCTTGCATCACAATTCATAAATGAATATTATATTTGTTGTCGTATCAATATCAAACGACCATAATGGGAGTCATCTTTACATAATCAATATAAAAAAATGATATTATTCTCATCAACTTGCATCACAAATGAATATTATATTTGTTTTCAGATCAATATTAAATGACCATAATGGAATTGATTGAAGGTCGATTTTTTTTCTTTTGGTTTTACAATGAGAGAAAATGACAAAACAATATTTTTCAATCAATCGTTTTTAAAACAATATTTTTCAATGAGTCATTTTTAAAACAATATTTTTCAATTAATCGTTTTTGAACTTAGCTTTGGAAAGAATATTATTTTGTATTGTATGAAACCAAAATTGAACAAATTGATTTTTTTCCTTATTTGATAAATTATTAAAAAAAAAAAAAGTAAATTTAATGTTTTTTAATCAATCATAATTTTAAAAAAATAAATAAATAAATTATTTCAATATAATTTTGAGAAAACTATAATATTACAATATATAAACTCAAAATTAATTGCAAAAGTAAATCCTAATATGTTCCCTAGATGGGAACTAATCATTAACAATCCAAGCTATGAGGAAATTGTACCATCTTACTTAATCATAATCAACTTTTTTTTTTTTCCCTTTTCCCTAAAACCTTTATTCTCGATTAGTTATTTACTAAATTTAGAAGTATTTGTTGAATAAATTAAGAATTTTCCTTCTCTAATTTATTTAATAACTTATGCAAATGTTTAATATTTCTTTAGATGAAAACCTTTTTCGATCTGAAATATGAATTTAATATCTTTCTCACTTCTTCGAAGTTGTTTCTTTATATAGAAATTGTTGTTTGAATCTAATTGAGCAAATCATTAGATGAGTCAAAACATATACATAGATCTACAAACTTGTCACTTTCACTATGTTAAATAGTTTAACTTCAAAAGCCACATGATTTATCTGCATTATTTGTGCCAATACAACCCCTTCCACCCTCCCCCTTCCCCTCCCCCTCCCAAAAAAATGAGTAATCCACCCTCCCCCTCCCCCTCCCCAAAAAGGAGTAATTGTATATTTTATTTGTGTTGAAAAAAACATACATTTTATAGATGCATTGAGTATTAGAAAGAGGATCCATATCCTCAACTTAATTAGTAAAAAAAGGAGTAGTCTTACATCATACATTGTCATAGTATATCTAATAAAAAAACATTAAAGGGATGCCTATATTGTCTCCTTTACATTGTGAATTGAAAAAAAATCTCAAAATAGAGTAAATATAGAACAATAAAAACAAAGAGATCCTAAATACTATCTCTTTAAATGAAATATATCAAGTTGTAAATGTATCATTGACACATTTGAGATCAACTAGGGATAGATGTTCATCTTCCCTTATAGGAATATCATGCAAACAAATAAAATATAGAATTATCCGAGAGAGTTTAGCTTCACATTTAATTAGATCTCTAAGTCTAAAAAGGTTTTTCCATCATCAAATGGTTGATTTGGATGATTTCCCATGGAATCGTCAAATGAATATGTTAAATTGGTGTTCTTGAAGAGTAATTCCATCCTTGAATTCAGTCCAAATCCTTGAATCTTCAACGAGCTGCAACCGTTTCTTTAATAGGGGTCTTATTGAATCCCTGTTAAAATCTTTGTAGATATGTTTGTGATATGTTTACAACAAACATAATTAAATACTAATAATGATGGTTTAACTTCATAAAAAAAATGGACTTAGAACCAAGCTTGTCATTCTGTTTTTCCTTGTCATGCAATTGATAACCCATACTTCTATACTTGCAAAGATCAACTATAATAAAACAATAGAACCAAGAAGGTGATAACTAATTTGGCTATGCTCAAATAATATGAAAACAACATAGAAGTTGGTGTTGGAGTATATCAAAGTCAGAGAGTGAGGGGTAAGTGGATACTAGAATTCCCTCCTATATCAATCTCCCTTTACTTGGAAACCGGGTATCCATTGCACCACAAGAGTAATAAAGGAAAGGTGCATGACTACATATTTTTTCAAACAAGAATGGTCCCATTTATTCTCTATGGTCTCCTTATTATCTCCATGTCTTTTATGAGCCACAAAGTTCCTCTAAATGAAGGGGGAGGGGATTCAGAAGGGGAATGATTATTTTTTTGTTCTCGTTATACAAGGTGACTCTAATCACAAATATTTCGTTGCATGTTCAAGAATTAGAGGGTTATTTGGTTTTTCCATGGTTTCTAGATTGATTATTAAAGTTGTGCATTAAGGTTAGTCTTTCCCTCTCATAAGGTTATTTGTTTTTTCCATGGTTGCTAGCCACAATGATTAAAGTTGGGCATTAAGGCCAATCTTTCCCTTTCATAGAATGTTCCTTATAATTTAGCCTCCCCAAATGCCACTTCTAAGAATTTGAAATTTGATCTTCTTCTTCACCATTACAAATGCATTTTTGCATTTTAACTCTCAAAGACATTTTGGCTATTTTTTGCAAGTTGACTAGCTTTGTCCTTAGAGAAAGCACTATTGTTAGTTAATTGGACAACCATTGGATTTAGATGAAAATTATTACATCTTATTTACTGTTTTCCTCTAAATTCATTCATTAAATTTTTATTCTATTATATTGTAGATTATTGACAATAAAATATGATCATTTTCTCAATGTATCATTTATCACATATTAAATAAACGAAGGGTAAATAAAAGATTTATCATGATTTTAGTCGGCTTAACAGTGCAAATTGTGTATTTCCTTCTTAAAAGTCACATATTAGAACAAACCATTACATTGCGTAGAAGGAAAACAAGAAAATATTATACATAATTTTGATGTCTAACTCATACCTTTAAAATTAAACTATTAATATAATATTATGAAAATTTTAAATATTAAAAACTAGAATAGTCAACATGAATCACAAACTCCAAACTAGATTGTAAGGATGAATGAAGACAAAATCCCCACAAGGTCCATCACATATTTTCCAAGGCATTCATTGTCATTTTTCATTTTGCATCCACTACAATGAACATTGTGACACTGATTTATTAAACAAAACATATTTCTTACTACAAGGCTCGATATTCTATAAAACCTCTCAAAGAAAATAAACACTCAACTTCTACAACTCTTGTAGAATATTCATTGAGAGCTCGATCTTGTGCACATTAATTATCATTGATTTATTTTGGAAATTACATACATTAAATAAAGAAATAAATTAATAATTCTTTCTGTAAAATAATAATAATGGTAAGGGATAAAGTTGTGTTTGGTTAATTGGTTACAGCATGGCATAACTTGTATTGTTTATGTAGCAAAGCATTAATCAGGATCATCATAAAAATTGCATTGATCATCATTACTGGAAAGCAGGGTATAAATTTGATGGGCACTCTTACCCGTCAAGTAAATTTTTTATGACGAGTTTTTTCCTACCTATGACATTTTATTTTTATTTTTTCTCTTCATTTAAATATTATGTGTTATAAGTGTTTATTTTTATTTTTATTGTAAATACAAAGACATCACATTCACAACATAAAACTATTATGAAATTGTGTTTAATATAACATCATCAAACTATTTCACATGGAATACAATACCATTAAAAACATAAATAGGAAAGCTTAACAAATTACCTTGATATAGCAACTTGCACACAATTTCAATTTTGAAAAGCACCAAATAAGAGGTTCCAACTTCTTTCTATGCCTTAATTCCACATATATCCAATCACTGTACACAAGCAATCAACCAAACACTAAGTAGGATGCATGCAATGATGCCAAGATCTACAGGAAAAGGAAAAAAGTATTTCAAATGCAGATTGGCTCACCACTCAAGAATCACTACTCATGCACTAGGTAGAATTTCCAATATTTTATCCCCTCTCAATGGTAGCCATCCCAAGCCTCCATCATTATTGCGGTATGTGGATACCATTTGGGCATTTTGGACATTGTGTGTACTTATATTTAGTAAAAATTGTCCTCAAATTGTCCTCAAATTTTAGATTTTTACCTTTTCAAAAAAGTGATTGTTTCAAATTTAGGAGAAATTTCAGATTTTTACCTTTTCAAAAGATTGTTTTTATTGACACATAGTTGAAATTTATAGAATTTTTTTAATGCAACTGCACATGCCTCTCACATACGTGTTCTGCCTTGACACAACTGGAATTTTGTTTTTCTTTCGCACAACTTACAGTTGAAATTTACGGATTTTTTTTTACAGATGCACATATAGATATGCAGATGTATTTGCAAACATGGTAAATCTCTCTCTCTCTCTCTCTCTCTCTCTCTCTCT
>JZKD02S1889242.1:18667-37179 GCA_000966675.3 Picea glauca
CGACTTGGGCCTCTTCTCTGGCTCTACAACTGCATCTGGATGCTCTAACTTTGCATCCAACTATATTGAATCTGAATCTAAATCATTTGATTCCTCAAAATCAGAACTCTCGTCTAAAGAGCCGACATGTGCATGCTCATCATCTCGAACAGGTGGAAGATTGAAGGTATCTACATGCGGTAGCTAAGTTACATGTGATCCTCTTTCCTTGAATTGGACACTATGCTCAATGATGATTTGGTCCAAGGAAAGATCAATAAGCCGATATCCCATCACACCGTCGGGGTATCCAACAAAAATGCACTCAGTTCTCTATGGATCAAGTGTCTTCCTCTTTTCAGAGGGAATCTTGGCCTATGCGCATGAACCGATAATGCGAAAGTGGGTCACTTCCAGTTTGAGGCCACTCCAAGCCTTGCAGGGGGTCTTATCCTTGACAGATATATGGGGATATATGTTTTGGATGTATGTTGCACAATTAAGTTCTTAGGCCCATAGTCTCTGTGGTAGAGACTTTGCATGCAACATGCAAGATGCCATCTCCTTTAGAGATATGTTTTTCCACTCAGTAACTTCATTTTGTTGTGGACTAAAGGGAACTGTGTGCTGCAAATGAATCCCCGCCTAATGAAAAAGATTATGGATCTCATGATTTACATACTCTCCCCCATTATCAATTCGAAGGAATTTGATCATCTTTCCAGACTATGTCTCAACCAGGGCTTTGAAATCTTTGAGGTGTTGAAAGACCTCATATTTTTTCCTAAGAAAGTAGATCCAAGTAAAACGTGAGAAATCATCAACAAAAATGAGAACAAACCTCGATTTTCTGATAGATGGATACGAAAAAGGACCCATAAGGTCACTTTGAATTAGATCTAAAAGTGCGGAAGCTTGACGACACTTTCCTTTGTTGAATTTCTCTTGAGGGTGTTTTCCAAGAACACATCCCTCACATACTCCCTTGGATAAATGGATGTTTGGTAGACCATCAGCCAATCTATGCTTGCTAAGTTGTTTCATGTATCTAAAATTCAAATTTCCAAACCTTTCATTCCATATCCTACTACTTTCATCAACATGAGTAAGCAGTAAAGTAGAATCAGGTTCAATGAATTCATAAAATGTATACAATCTAGACTGATGATTTACCTCACTCATAGAAACCCTGGAGTTGGTTTGCATGTCATGGATGTCCATAGAATTTGGTGTGAATATGAATTTCTTTATGGTGCTATAATTCTTCATATGATACATGGAGATAAGGTTGACAGAAAGTTTGGGAATGTCCAGCACATTCTCAAATCTTTTGTTGGTGAGTTCAATCCTTCCTTTGTCGGTGACTTCAACAGAAGAGTTGTCCCCCATTAGAATAGGAGGGCCTTTGCATGCATCCAAAGAAGAATATACTTCCTTTGATTAATACATGTGATGTTATGCTCTTGATTCTATGATCTAAGCATTAGGAGAGGATTTGATGGAAATCAAGGCATGGCTAGAATTTCCTTTCTTGGAATTTAGATCTTCTGGCTTCTTCTTCTTGGCACCCTCAGGGATGCAATCTCCAAGGTTGTTTTTCTGAAGTATTTGAGAAATCATATCTATTTTTTTTTGCATGCATGTGGATTCTAAATGGAATCCTTTGTGACAATATGTGGATTTCTCCCCTTTTCTTCCCTTTTCCCCTTTAGATCCGAAGTCATTAGTGCAGGGTTTTGTGTACCCTTCCTTTTTCAGATGTGCATGAGATTTATGTTTATGTTTATCTTTATATTTTTTATATTTGTGGCAAAGTGAGTGTGTGCGCCCTTGGGCCTTTGATTGTGCCCATGTTGATGATCTTGGTTTTCTCTTGTGTCAGGGATTCGATAAAGTCCTCAAGAGAAGGCATCTTCCAGGTGGATCCGAAGGAGAATCTAATAGACTGGAATGTGGATATGAATACATATAATTCAGGACCAAGCTTGGAGATAATGGTGAGAAACATTTGTTTCTCCTCCTTTGATTTATCAACCCCACAAGATTTGAGTTGTGACAGTAAATCCTTGAATTTTGTAAATAAATCTTGGATATTATCGAAGATTTTTGGATCCAATGTGAGCAGCTCCACCTCCAATGTTTGTCCCCTCATGTCATCTTGTTTTCCAAATATCCCTTCCAAGGTGGTCCAGGATTCATTAGGAGTCTTACAGGAAGATATGTTAAAAAGGATATTGGGAGAAATAAGATTGCAAATTGTTCTGAGTGCCTCATCCATGTGATTTAAGTACTTGGATTTTTCTATGGCCAATGTTGGTTCTATATCTGTATTCAATTTTAACATGTACAACCCTCTAGTTTGGAGATGTATGGCTATTTTCTCCTTCCATGCAAAATAGTTGTAAGGTGTAAGAATGAATTCTTTTTGGAAATCCATCTTGTCGTTGTCTTCAATCTTTTGTACATGCAAAAACATTTTGGTGTATCTTTTTCTTAGCAGACCGTTGGATCTGATACCTTGTAAATGTGTTGAACCTACAAAGAATATATCGAGCTAAACAATAGTACACACATTTGTAGAGAGAATTGGAGAAATAAGAAGAAGGAGAGAAAGAATGAAAGAATTTTCATTAACCATTGTGAATAATGAATAATTTACACATTATATACTCTATATAACTCAATGAGTGCACACTGGAGGAGAAACAATGCACCATAGTGGTGGTATAGAGTGATATGAACACACACCAGCAATTACAGGAGTGAACTTCCACCTAGTATAGTCTCTCAGGCAATTACGGGAGTGAACCGCCACCTAGTTGAGTTAACTAGTCAACTAGTCTTCAGTTAACTGAATGAACAAAGAGTAGTGAGGAGTTAACTCAAAGAATCAAGGGAAATGTGCCAGTCTGGTGATGATACCAAGGTAAGGTCAAATTATCATGGTGATGATCCTAATTTTTCATGGTGACAAAACCAATGCAACATCTAAACTCAACTCAACTATTCAAACTGAAGTGTCAACTGAATGAGAATATTCTCCAGGTGGAATATTCTCCCCTAAAATATAGGAGACTGGATAATGACTAATTATGACTAATAAACAAGGAAAAACCTTAGGAAAAATAAATCATAGGTGTGTGTGAAGTAACTCCAACAACTTGGAGCTAAGTTGGGCATCAATCCTAGTTATAGTGTACATACTAGTCTATCAATACGGTTAGTTTACGTGATAGAGAAAGAGTGTGAACAATGAAGTTACTTGGATATATATAGTATTCAGTATTAACCCTATGTTAATCTATAGTGTATTCTGTAATTAGTAAGGATCAAGCATACGATGTACAACTTATCAGAGTTACTTACTTGTTACTCTTCCATAATTAGCTTGTATGAAGCTTCATGTATTATCACAATAACAAGGGTAATCATTCTATTCATAACAATGAGCTATAATACAGTGAACATATAGTAATCATAGACTATCTGAATCATATAATCATTACCATTAGTTAATACAGATCCATATGACATATATAGGTAATGGTATACAACTTATCATGTGTTATTACCAATATATCATTACATATATTGTATCTAATATTTTAGTAATAGACGTGATTACAATACCATCTTTAAGCCGATTTACAATACCATGTATTCTCCCTATAAGTGTATGTTTCCCATTAATTACAAAATAGTGATTAGTGCATTAGCTAGTCTAACAAGCTCAGTATCATGGAAACAATAGGGATAAAGTAAGTGTACAGAAACATGAATCAAACCTATTGTAATCATACTAGCTAACTATATAGGGTTGAACATGATGAAGTAATGAGCTAATATGATATGAGACAACAACAAGCCCTGTGAACAAACTAAATTACACTACATTATTTTCTTAGAAGTAATGCCATCATATTCAGTACATAATGGCATTGATGTTGCACTCTTATTGATTAGGGTCCTACTCCTGGTATAGGATATGAATAAGACCTATATTAGTTGTGCTCATATGTTACAAGTATACACTTCCTATACCTTTTCATATTTATGGGATTGGTTCAAACTCAATACTAACACAAATACAACAACAACCTTTACATTCATCCTATGATACTCTACTCTATGCTTCTATGATCTCAACATAATATAGGGTTATGTCTCATACAAGAAGCTTTGTTCATGTTATATGATGTGTAACAAGGATAAGTATAAGCATAATATTGATAGTATCGAATCCATAGTAATAACTAAGAGTAATACATAGCTAAATTGATGTGTGTTTGATATGTTGCTATCCTTATTTGAGCTTATTGTATCTCCATATTAAGCTTACATGACCAACATGAGCTATGCATATAATCATAATCCAGTAATGTTTGAATATGATGAATACAGTCATATAAGAAACTTTATAGATAACGAATCAATGTTGTATTGAGAATCACTTCCTTTTCTTCAACATAACATAACTTAGTTTGATCTATAATCAAGCACTGTAACCTATCTAAGCAAAAAATAATCACAAGCTATGGCCTATTCCAACCATTCACGTTATCTTATCATAACATCTTCAAGATTGGTTAACTCTATACTAGTGTAATCTAGTATTCATTGCACTATTGATATGATAGATTCACTGTTTCCAGCTTTATATGTACTAATGATTGGGATGAATTTGGTCTTGTCCCTGTACATGGACAGGGCCGAATATGGGTCTGTCACTCTACATGACAAGGTCATATTCATCCATGTCCATGTACAGGGATAATTGAAACTAAAAACTCGTGAATGATCTTGTTCTTATATGTCCCATATATTATTATTACTCTTCTGTATATTGGAAAAATTATATAAAATTTAGATTCCCATATCCTTGACCCAACAAAGTAGATCAACTATTTTTCCTCCACTTTTTTTCTTCCCTTGCCAACAATTTTGTTTCACATTTTATAACCTTTTTAATGTCAGCAAGTCATGTTCAAAAAAGATCATATTGGAATTGGCCTCTTAAATGTGGCTCATATGATTTTCTACTACTATGAGAACATCCCGTTTTGAGATGTTAAAATTTTAAGTTTGACTATTCCATAGTCACCCATTACATTGAGATTATGTAAAAATGGTGTACATATTAGGTAAAGAGCTACGTGTTCTAAAAAGGTCCATAGGGTTACAATTAACCTATTTTATAAAGAGTTAATGTATGTGTTCTAGCTTATTATGAAAACACTTATTTGATAATCAACTTCACAGTGATTACAACTTACATATCACAGATTTTAGATTTTAGATTAAATATTTAAGATTTAATATTTTAGTATTAAATTGTTAGTTAGATTTTATATTTTATAGTCTTAGAGTGTTGACATGGTTGTATTCATCCCTGTCCATGTATAGGGACAAACCCGAATGCGGGCTTGTCCCTATACATGGATAGGGTTGAATATGGCCATGTCCATGTACAGAGACACGTTCGAATTTGGGTCTTTCCCTGTACATGGAAAGGGCCATATTCGACCCTGTACATGTAAAGGGACATGTCTGAATAAGGGTCTATCTCTGTACATGGACAAGGCTGAATATGTACAAGGACACGCCCGAATTCGGGCCTGTCCCTATACATGGATAGGGAAATTCGGGCCTTTCCCTGTATGTGGACATGGCCAAATATAGCCATGTCCATGTACAGGGACATGCTCGAATTCGGGCCTGTCCCTATACATGGACACAATAGAATATGTTAAGCATTCCATGCTTCATGTATCTTATGCTCATTTCTTAGATAATAAATTTAAACTTTATGATTTAAATGTGTTATGGATATAGAGTATATTACAAGGAGTTTATTGCTTGTACTATAATTACCTTTGATTACATTGAGCTTATGTAAAAATGGTGTACATATTAGGTAAAGAACTATGTGTTATAAACATGTCCATAGGGTTACAATTAACCTTTTTTATAAAGAGGTAATGTATGTGTTCTAGCTTATTATGACAACACTTATTTGATAATCAGCTTCATAGTGATTACAACTTACATATCACAGATTTTAGATTTTAGTATTAAATTTTTAGTTAGATTTTAGATTTTATATTTTATAGTCTTAGAGTGTTGACAAGGCCATAATCGACCATGTCCATGTGTAGGTTCATGCTTGAATAAGGGCCTGTGGCTATACATGGACAGGGTCGAATATGGCCTTGCCCATGTACATAGACAAGCTCTAATTCGGGCCTTTCCCTATACATGGACAGAGCCATATTCATCCCTGTACATGGACAAGGCCAAATATGGCCCTATCCATGTACAAGGACATGCCCAAATCATGGATGATTTTAAGGATGGAAATTTATTTTAAAATGTAGAAACCTTGGGGAATCTTACTAATCCTTCATATGCCAACTCTAAAATGCTTGGCGATATTTTTGTAAAAATATTCAAAGTTCTAATGATTTTATATAGTTTGTATAAAAGTTTGGTGATTTTTAAGGTAAATAATTTTATCCTATAGAATTTGGGTGAATCATTTTTAGAATAACGAATCTTTTTTTGGGAAAAACCTTGGAAAATTAGCCCATGAGAAATTTATCCCCTAAAATCACCCCTGCCATTGAAACCGACCCTAATTTGAGCATGTCTTTGTACATGGACAGGGAAATTCGGGCATGTCCATGTACATGGACAGGAAAAAATATAGCCATGACCATGTACAAGGACATGCCTGAATTTGGGCGTGTCACTGTACATGGACATGGTCAAATATGTTAAGAATTCCATGGTTCATGTATCTTATGATCATTGCTTAGATAATAAATTTAAATTTTATGACTTAAATGTGTTATGGATATAGACTATATTACAAGGAGTGTATTTCTTGTACCATAATTACCTTGGATTACACTAAGCTTATGTAAAAATGGTGTACATATTAGGTAAAGAGATATGTGTTATAAATAGGTCCATAGGTTTGCAGTTAACCTTTTTTATACAGAGTTAATGTATGTGTTATATCTTATTATGACAACACTTATTTGATAATCAGCTTCATAGTGATTACAGCTTACATATCACATATTTTAGATTAAATATTTTAGATTTAGTATTAAATTGTTAGTTAGATTTTAGATTTTATATTCTATAGTCGTAGAGTGTTAACAAGGACATATTCGACCCTGTACATGTACAGGAACATGCCGGAATAAGGGTCTATCCATGTACATGGACATGGCTGAATATGGCCATGTCCATGTACAGGGACATGCTCGAATTTGGGATTTTCCTTGTACATGGACATGGCAATTCAGGTATGTGCTTGTACATGGATAGGGCCAAAAATATCCCTCTCCATTTACAGGCACAGACCCGAATTCAAGCATGTCTTTGTACATGTGCAGGGTCGAATATGTTACGCATTGCATGCTTGTTGTATCTGTCAATTGAAATATGGCCCTATCGATGTACAAAGATGGGCCTGAATTTGGCCCTGTCCCTGTACATGAACAAGGCCATATTTCGATTGACGTTGGTGTTGGGGGCATGCATACGTTGGTGTTGTGGGTGTTTGGTTTAGAATAATTTTAAATTTTATGATTTAAATAGTTTGTGTTAGTATTCTCTCCCAAGATGGTCCATGAGACCTCAACATAGTTAGTGTTATTTTATGATTTAGTTAGTGTTATTTTATGATTTAAGTGGTTAATGTTATTTTCTTATTTAAGTACCAAGTTGAGATAATGTGTGATTTTTTTCTCTCTCGGGATGGTCCATGAAACCTAGGAGTAGTTAAGAAAAGAATGGTCACATTATTGATGTTCATTTTATGTTGGGATGATAAAATATTATAAGTAAATATCATGAGAATCATGTGGACATTTTTCCATTAAAGAAGAACTTAATTGTTGGCATTGTCTTGAAATCAACCTTGCTTGACTTATGCCCCCTTTAATTGTTGTGTGGGTTTTTGGTTCTGTGCTTTACCTAAAGAAAGTTAGACGCCTTCAATTTGGAAGAATTTAATTGTTGAATTTGTGTTGAAACCACCTTTGCTTAAGTTATTCCCACCTTAATTGTTGTGTGGTTTTTTTGTTTTGTTCTTTGCTTTTTCCTAAAGAACTTTGGATCCCTTCTCTTGACTTGTTTTCTTTCTTGTTGATTTTTATGATTTAACAATAAATATTTTATGTTATAAACTATTATTTGTTTAAATTATTTAATTATCTAATTATGTGGCTATGACCCCTCTAGGATAGTTCTTCTTGGTCTTTTCCATCTTGCTGGAGATCTCTTCTTGGTTATTGTTTGGGGATTTTGGCTCTACTTGTTGTTATCACCCTCCTCATATTTTTGTTGTTGTCATGCTCTTTATCTCCTTGATAATGCTACCTTGTGTATGTTTTCGTTCTCTTCTATTGTTGGTGCCACATGTGTATGTTGTTGTTTAGTCTATTGATATTTTAGCCTACAAGTTCTTCTTGTCAATTTGTTCCATGTGTCATGATGAGATCTGCCTCGACAGTTTGATCAATGATCCCTTGAATCTTTTTCTGAGCTTATATCTAAGAGGATAGCAACAACATATCATTTAATATTGTTTCTTGTTTTAATCTTAAGTTAATGTTTTGTCAGTGATTGTTTTTTCCAATGATTGTAAAAAATATAGTTGTTCTAGTTTTTTCAATATATGTTTGCGATGCTTTGAAGTTGTCATAAATGCTTAAATGCTCGTGTTATAAATTTAGTATTTCCATTTAATTTTTTTATAACTTACAAACTTTCATATTCATGAATTTTCAAAGGATAGATATTGAGGCAAGATGTCGAGACAAGAGTCTCCAAACATTCATCGCAAACACTCTAGGCTATCCCAAGAAGGAAGAAGAGGAACCTCATCTTCGACTAAGACTCTGGGTGACCAACGAAAATCTAGTCAGAGAAGGATATTATAAAATGAGTATGTGAATAGATCATCTCGAGAATTCACTCAAACAAGTGTTATGGATGCAACCTTCTTAGATAGGTTTCACATTGATACTCCTACACCTGAGAATGTAGGGAATACATCAAGATAAGAAAATATTTTTGGTAATTTTCTTTGGTTTTGTATTTTTGTGTATTTATGTTTATGTTGTGTGTGTGTGTGTGTTTTATATATGTTCTTATTTTTCTATTTTTTTATGTTAAATTATGTGAAGTTAAATGTTGTATTTACTTTCAAATGTGTTTGTAGACAATGAGTTTAGTGCGAGGGAAGACAATGAAAGAGAGAGTGGGTGTCACAAAGATTCTAATGTTGGTGAACAGGGTGAAGGTGGATTTAGGAGGTGACGTTATCAAGAAACAAAATATTACATGCCTACGCCCACATATCCTTTGGATGTTGGTGATGAGCTTCCCTGGGAAGGGATCACTGAAGAGATGACCGTTGAGAGATGCTCAGGTGTTAAAGGAAGGTTGGAACAAAATTTGAGGAGCTTGGATCTCCATCGGTAGAGTAAACAAATCTTGGATATTGTTTTTCATTCATTGCAAAAATTTATGGATGCATATCAAAAGATGGGGCCAACCACTGACAATTTTATCGATCTGATGAGGAGGCGAAATTCAAAGGTGATGGACCCTGATAAATGGGACATAGTAAAAAATAAAGTTTCAAAATAAAATGCTATTTCTATGTTCAATTTCAAAGATGGGACAAAGCGAAAGATGTTGAAGGTGTAATATTTTAAGCACCCCAACATAGCAAGACATATGTATAACAATGTTTTGGCAGCATATGGGAAATTGTCATGGAATGATGAGGTTCCACATTATTTTGCTAGACACTTTTATGCAGAGTTTTTAATGGACATGCACCTTGATTATACTAGTCTATCATCTAATTATTATGGGGATGGTAAAAAGGGGCATATTGAAATGATGTAGGCGCATCGTTCCACCTCAACAATTCGTCAACATTCCAGCACATCAGTGCACATTCAAGGAGGCAAGAGGCTCCAACCCTCTCATTTTGCCCCAAATTTAAAATTTAAAATTTGTATCTTAATGCAATTAAATGTTGTAAGGATTGAGAAGAGCTGAGTTATTTCCTTTGTATAGGTAGGAGATAAGGTTGTCTTTAATGGTTGATAGTTTGATGGCTCTAGATTCAATTCAGACTAGATGACCATTAATGAAACTTCAATGTAATGGATGATGTTAGGTGAATTGGAGGGAAGGCTCGAGGAGCCTCTCTTTTGTAAAAATATCTTTGTAGAGAATTTCATAAGGAAGTTAAGGGTAAGGAGAGTAGTGAGAGAAGAGAGTCGGGACTCAGTTGTAGTCCAAACTCAAGCATTGTAATTAGTATTCTGATATTAATACAAAAGAATTGATTTCACTGTTTCTAAATTTCTGTGTGGTGAATGTTTACTTATGAATGTTATCTATGTGTGGTTATGATTTTATGTTGTAGATGTATGAATCGGTTCCATCTATAGGATAAGGATAGAATTTATATATCTGTGAGTTGTTAAATTATTTTGCGTTATGTAGGCTAAGTGCAAGGAGTTTGCGACAAAGTGTTGAAGACTCTCTAAGCCAACGAAGGAGTGCGTATCTGAATTTTTCTTCAAATTCAGGAGAGAACATCCCAAGAGGTCACACTAGGATGGTTTGTAAACTCCAAGAGGAGCCTCAAGGTTACTAAACACCTTGGAGGAGAGATCATGTAGTGGAGGAACAAGTAGCCAGAGTTACTGACAAATCTGTGAAGCTCTGCCAGGAGGGCATTAAGAAAGTGTGAGTGCGCACAGGTGAACTATGTTTTAGTTCAAAGAAAAGATAAGTTCCAGAGGAGGAAACTCACAGAGTTGTTTAATACTCTGTAACATCAGTAAAGATTTCTTTGAGCATAAGTTTCCAAGAGGGAACATATATCCCTTCGAGGAACAAAGGGACATAGACCTTTGAGGTCTGAGCAGTTGAAGCTCATATGAAACATATTTTTTGAATACTATGGAGCAAGACCTGTGCAAGGAGTGCACCAGGCCAACACTTAGACAATTATTGAAAGAATATGTTTGAAATACTTTGTCGAGTGCAAGGAGAGAAATGAGGTGTCAACTTGTTTCAATTTCAAAAATCTCAAGAGGAAGAGCACAGAGCATGTCAGGAGGGCACCAAAAATATTCTAAGGAAGCAGAAGGGTTGAGTCCCTTGGAAATATGAGTAAGTTTGAAAGCTCAAGGGGAGTAGTGAAAAGTTTCACATAGATGCAAGTGTGTGCCAGCGCGAGGTCAAATTCCATCGACAAAATCTTAGGAGGAAAAGTGCAAACGATACCCAAGAAGTCAGGTTCACAGGAGAAGGTTCAAAGGTCGAAACCTTTGAACACTTGTAATTTTTCCCAATTTGAGAGAAAGAATGGAGCAGAGGAGGAGGATTTACAATAGTCGTTGGATCATCTGCAAGGGAAATATATGGGTTATTCAATCCCAAATCTAGACACCAGGAGGAGTGTGTCAGGGAGAAGAACGGATCCCATTTATTGAATCTGGGTGTGTGGATTGAAAATCATCTAATCCAGGTGAGTAGAACGAGGTTTAATCCCTTTATCATTTCATAGGAGAGAGAACTCATGAAGTCCCGAAGCTAGTCGAAATCGTCCATCATACATAGGGACAAGCGGTGTAAGATCTACAACTCAAGAGTGGAAGCACCTCAGAATTTTTGTCGCTGGGGGAGAGAGAAATCACTAAAGAGATGAAGGCCAAAATAGATCTTGGTGTTTGGTCGCCAGGAGACACATGTCAACAGATCTGAGAGTCCAAGGAAATTTACTTCTAAATATTTCAATTATGGAGTGTGACAAACTCCTGAAGACCTTAAGGACGAAGTATATCAAAACCGTCTATTTTGAAGAACACATGGAGAGATATCACGAAGTTCGAAGGTCTAACACTCTGAAAGGAAGTTGACAAGAGAAAATAATATTTGGACCATCAGATCTAGAAGGACATGTGTTGAAAGATCATGAACTCTAGGTGAAAGCACTCTGGGAGGAAGCAAAGGCAGAGAGGTTGAAACTCCTGAATCCAAAAGTAGTAAATAGATCTTGATCATTGATCGGGAGGAGTCATGTGGAAATTGATTATCATCTTCGGAGAAAAATGGGTGAGGTGAACCCAAAACTCTTGAAGCTTGAAGTTGCGAAGTAGATCTCAACTGTAGATATAGATGAGGATACATGTTAGTGTATCCCTCATTCAGAGAAGAAGATATCCAGGAGGAAGGGGTAGCGTAGCATCAAAAGTTGTCGAAGACCGAAGTAGTGGAGAATATATCAATCATCCATAAATTGGAGACACATGGTGGGAGATCCTACATTCCAGAGGAGCAAGTGAAGAATGGTAGAGAACTCACAAAGTTGTAGGGAGCCAAAGAAGATATGTTCCATTGATCCTACAATGATAGGTGTCACCATATCGTACATTATGGAGCAGAATCACTTCGGAGAAATTGGAAGTGTGGAGGAGTGAGGACTCCTGAAGGCCATAGTCACAAATTCATCCTAGTCATCCATCAGAATTGGATAAGTGTCAACAAATATAGTACTTTAGAGATTTGATCCTTCGAAGGATTTGTAAGTGGAGGATCGGCCAAAGAAGAATTTGATCTGAGGCATTGGAGGCCAAGGACACATGGTGTCATATTGTGAACTTCAGAGATTTTTCACTGCAAAGGTTTTGTTGGATAGTGTTTAAGAATTCACCGAAGCTTCGGAGGCTAAAGGTGTTGTGGGTCATATATATGTGCAAGGAGTAGGGATTGTCGATCCCTCTCAAGTCAGTTAGGAACTTTTCCAATTCAATATTCGGGGGAATTGGTGACAGGAGAAGTGAAAACACCTAGAGCCTGAATATCTGAAGCACCCTTTGAGTAGGTGCCTGATCATATCCACGGTCACATGCAATTATCGTCGGGAGGAAAAAGGGGCCAAAGCCTGAGATTCAGAATTGAAGGCATGGGAAGCTAGGAGAATAGACTGAGAGGTTCAGGGGAATTCAAACCTATACCAGGAGGAGGAAAAGGCCTGGAATCATCATGTGTGAATAGATTGGCCCATATCTTTGCACAGGGTCCCTCAGAGGATTTTGTGGTATCGTTGAGATCGGTGTTCACTGTTTTGAAAAATTAGAGGCCTGTGGATATGGTTTTGTGGGTCTAGCGGAGGCCTAATGAGTCGATATTACTCCAGTTATTAAACAATCCTAGACTAGGAGGTCACACAGACCCTAGGAGTGAAGGGGGGGTCTTCATCAAGTGGTATCATAGCTTAAAATTTGTCTACAAATCATATGAAAAGGTGAGAAGGTGAAAACAAGTAATTTGATAACATCAAATGGTATCGAAAGCTTAATTTTTCCTGTAGATAGAGGTAAAGGAGGAGACTGAGTGTGATATTCTATGAATGATGGTTGCATGTGTGCAACAAAAAATGGAAAGCCAAGGGGGATGACGGGAGAAGATGTATATGCTCTCAGTTGAAGAGTGATCAATAGACTTGCTAGGAGGGAGGCAGAAAAAGATGGCTATTGAAGGCCATAGCTGTGTTCAAGGATCAGAATGGAAGAAGAAAAGTAAAGAAAAAATTGACAAGGAGCTCAGTGAGATAAGATCAACTATGGAGAGGATGACAGTGAATATGCAACAAGAAGAAAAGGCACATTGGACATATGAATGGCCTTTGAATAGGAAAGCAAAGTGGCCTATCTAGAAGTTGTTAGACAAAAAGTAGCAGCAGGTAGTGAGGAAGTGGTTGGGGCATGTTAAAAACCTCAATGACACAGAACAAGAGATAGTTTACATCTGTGAACCAAAAGTTGGAAGAACCCTCAATGATGAAAAAGGGAGATCAGTTAAAGGTTTCATAAAATTCCAAGAGGGCAAAGATGAATTTTCATATTGTCAGGTGGGAAATGAGATGAGATCAATTTAGGATATCATAGACTTCCAAGGGGGAAGCAGTGGAAATTTATATTTCCAGGTGTGTAATGAGATCATATCAGTTTATCTCATAGACTACCAGGGGGGGAGAAGAGAATTCCCAAATTTCCAGGTGGGAAAGGGAAGGAAAATGGGTCTATCTGAAAGTCTTAAGATATCATAGGAGATCACATATCAATAAGGGATGTTGATATCAATTAGGGTAATTACAAACAACAAATGATAGTGTCTCACTATGATAGGCCACGAGGTGTCCATGTTGAGTGAGAACGACACCCATAACATAGTTTTAAGCATATGTCTTGATCTCAAAGGGTTGTTGTAGTTATGGTAGTGCAAGTATTGGGGATGAGCACAAGATTTGCTTCAAATCATCTAATTCTTGTTGTTGGGACCAGACCCAGAAAAATTTCACATTACCACCACCCCTGGTTATTTGGCTGAGGGCCCATGCAATATGGGATAATACGAACACGAACCTGTGGTAGAAATTGACAAGGCCTAAGAAGCTCTGAAGCTCAGTGAGTGTGGTTGGGGCTGGACAGTCATGGATGACTTGGATCTTGTCTAGATCCACATGTATGCCATGCTTATTAACAATGTAGCCCAGGTAATGGACCATGTCCATGCTGAAGGATCATTTTTCCAAGTTGTCATATAGCTTGCGTTGTCGCAGGGTGTGCAGAACCTGTTGACTATGCTGCAAGTGTTCTACCCAAGTCTTCTTGTAAATGATAATGTCATCCAGATACACCACTACAAAAGTATTGGTGAATGGTCACAGGATATCAGCCATCATCCTCATGAAAGTGGTTGGAGCATTTTTCAAACCAAAGGGCATGACCAACCATTCAAAAAGGCCCTCCTTTGTCTTGAAGGTAGTCTTACATACATCTGTTTGTTCTATCGAGACATGGAGGTAGCCAGACTTCAGACCAATATTAATGAAGTATTTGGCCCCCGTGAGATGATGAAGAAAGTTGTCGATTCGAGGAATCAGGTATTGGTTTCTGACTATGATTTTATTCAAAGCCCAGTAATCAATGCAGAGTTGTTAGGTTCCATCTTTCTTCTGTACCCACATGATTGGGATCCCACAAGATGATGATATAGAATATATGTGCTCCTTGTGGAGAAGTTCTTGGATCTGTCACTTGATCTCCTCATTCTCTAATAGAGAGTGGCAATAGACTGGCCCATTGGGCTGCGGTGCACTGAGGGTCGGATCAATGGGGTGCTTGACCTGATAGTGCAGAGGTACCCCGATAGGTGAGGAGAAGATATCTGAGTATTATTCCACGATCTTATCTACTTGCTTCTGCTGTGTGGAGAGTTTGGTCATAGAGACCCTGGATGTGGCTGTGATATTTTTCTCATTCTGAGAGTGAATCACAAAGAAGAAAAACTTCCCCGTCTAAGAGATGACCTTCCTGCATTTCTTAGAAAAGATCAAGGAAATAGAACTAGGTAGGACTGCTTCAGGTATCCTGTACAATTTCCTATTCAAAGTAATAATAACACTACGAGGCCCAGACTCATATACAACATAATGTTTCCATAAATAAGGTTGGCCCAAAATAACATCACAAAATTTGAGAGGAGCAACATCACACAGTAGCTCATCTTTGAAGGGCTTGATATCGTACAACAGTCGACACTGTTGGATGATGCAGAGATCGATTCCTTGGTGGACCCATCCAATGGTGTAGGGTTGTGGGTGTGGTGTTATCGGAAGGGACAAATTCTTGATGACCTCTGCTAATATGAGGTTATTCTGGATACCGCTATCAACGATGAAGTTCAGTGCAATTCCTTTTACCCACATATTTGAATGGAAGAGGCACTCTCCTTCTTCTGGATCATCTGGTTCACTAGGCTGGAGCTTGGTGGTCAGAATGGTGGCACTGGGTTTTGTGTCAATGATTTTTCTTCCCCTTTCTGGTTCTGACTCAGAGTCAGAACCCACATCTTATTTAGAGACTTTCACTTCGACCACCAACAACTTCTTTGAGTGGCAATCAATAGTTTTATGCCAAGGGATCTTATGGGAGCCACACCACTTCGCGGTATATTTCTTTGTCTTTATGGTGTCCTTCTTTGCTTGCGGATTGGATTGGTTGTCCTGATACTTTCCATATTTTCTCTTTCCTTTTTTCTATGGGTTGGGGCCGCCCTTTCCTATCTCTTACTGTTTGGGGTTCCCAGGCCCAAATTGCGATGTCTTTTGTTTGAGCTTCTTCTTGATTTTGACTCTATATCGATAGGTTGCGCCCAAGGATGAGATGTCTAGAAATTCCATTTTGGTCTAGATGTATCTATGCAGAGAACCATGATACTTGAGCACTATATGTCACTCTAAATCTTTGATACCCATCTTGGTGCGCAAGGTATGGAAGATATTTGTGAAATCTGGCACTGCTTGGTCTCTTTCTTGTTGCATTGTGGTCCATTTCATATACAAGTCATCATACTTTCGACAGGGTAGTATTGTTCCTTAATAACATCCCTGAAGGATTCCCAAGTGGTCATGACTGTAAATAATGAGGGTTCCTCTATTTCCTTTTACTCACAAAAAGTTTCCCACCAATATTTGACATGGGGAACGGATTTGAGGAGTGAAAAAGTAATATTTTCTCTATTCGAAAAGCTAGTGACAGACAAATACCCATCTAGTATATTCAACCACTTCTCTACATCATCTATGTCTATCTAGCCTTCAAATAAAGGATTATTGAAGTTGATTTGTACCTTGAAGTCCGAAGTGCCTCTGCTCGAAGAAGATGTGTCACCTATTGGTAGCCACCGAAGGATTTGAGAGAAACTATCCATCATCTCATTCCTCTATAGTGTGAGGGATTCCTCAAGAAACATTTTGAAAGGATCTCATGTCCCATCATATTTATTTTCTCCTTCCATGAGAGGTCTCTTGGGCGTGCGAGAGATTTTTTCCTCAAGAGAAATAAGCTCAAGACCCAATTATTTGTACTCCGCCCTCGTTGGGGACATGCATTAAGACAATAAGAAGAAAAACACTCTGATACCACTGATCCATATTTTATGAATAGAATGAAATGACTATAGAATATCAACAAATTATTATTACTGAATAACAGAGATACAGTAAAACTAGTTTTCTATTCAATAAGGAAATAAGCTGAAACTGTAAAATGCAGCGGAAAACAAGCTTGCTAGAATGGTGGCAACTTATCACTAAGAAGATATGTGTCAGTTGCACTCATTCACAAGAAGTTGGTTACAATGAGTCTTTGAAGGACTTTTACAATAAATTGGAATGTCAGAAACCCTAGCCATCCAAAAACCTAATAGTAGGAGATGAAGCGCCAAAAGTCATGTGGGCCCCGTTTGGGTAAGTCAGTACATCAACTTCCCAGAGTCATAACTTTTGCATACGATCTACATTTGATGTGATCAATACCTCATTAGAAATATCTATCTAAGGAATACAACTCTGATGTGAGCAACATCGAACGAATATCCATGTTTCTCCCCGTTTTCCCAAAAAACATTGTTTAGGGCCTCAAAACGGCTCTGGAAGTTTAGGACCCAAAAAACTGCTAAAGATAGTAAATTACCAACATTGCCAGAAAATTGTATTGAGCCAGTTGGAAAAGGTGCATGGCCACCAATATCCACTTGGATCATTCTAACACTACGAAAGAAATTCGACAGGAGCGAAGAAGATTTGGATCGTCAGATCCATAAGGACACACGTCAACAAATCATGAACTTCGGGTGAAAGCACTCCAGGAGGAAGCAAAGGCAAAGAGATTGAAACTCTTGAAGCCTGAAGTAGTGAATAGATCCTGACCATTGATCAAGAGGATTCACATGGCAGTTTATTATCAACTTCAGAGAAAAACGGGTGAGGTGAACCCAAAAATCCCAAAGCCCGAATTTGCGAAGTAGATATGGACCATATATCTAGAGGAGGATACATGTTAGCGTATCGCTCATTCAGAGAAGAAGATATCCTAGAGGAAGGGGTAGTGCAGAATGAAAATTCTTTGAATCCCGAAGTACAAAAGAATATCACAATCGTCCATTAGTTGGAGACACGTGGCGAGAGATCCTGCATTCCACAAGAGTGACTGCAGAAGGGTAGAGCACTCCCGAAGTTGTAGGGAGCTGAAACAGATTTAGTTTGTTGATTCTACAGTGATAGGTGTCACCATATATGGCACTTCGAAGGAGGATCATTTTGGAGAAATTGGAAGTGTGGAGGAGCGAGGACTCCTGAAGGTCGGAGTCGCGAAGTCATCCCATTCATCCATCGGAATTGAACAGGTGTTAGTAGATTGTGTACTTCAGAGATTTGATCCTTTGGAGGATTTGTAAGTGGAGTACCAACCAAAGATGAATTTGATCTAAGCCCTTGGAGGCCGAGGACATGTGGTGTCATATTGTGAATTTCAGATATTTTCCACTCTGGAGGTTTTGTTGGATAGTGTTTCAGAATTCACCGAAGCATTGGAGCCTAAAAGTGTTGTGGGTTGTAGATCTGTGCAAGGAGCAGGGACTGT
>JZKD02S1889253.1:5470-19211 GCA_000966675.3 Picea glauca
CCTAGCCTTGAGATCTACTCTTATGCTTGGTGGTGGACACTTGGCATTGATCCAAGAGAGGTAAGTTTGCCTCTCCAAGTATAAATAGATCCCTCTCCTCACTCCCAACTCACCAATCTTTGAGCTACTGTTATTATGCTGAAATTTCTCCTCACTTCCACTATCTTGCTCTTGCCATCTCACTCATTGCTCTTGAGAGTTTGGAGCAAGTATTTCTTCAACACTCTCATATTTTGGATTAATAAAGCTTTGGAGGATTTTGAAGACATCCAAGAGTATTCTGGTTKCTTTCTTGCACATGAGGTGAATTTGTATTGTTCAAGTTTTATGTGTAGTTGTGAGTAGATCTTTGGTAAAGTATTTTACTAGAGTAGATTAACAAAGAGTATTCTTGCTAGTTTATGTTTGTTGGATAGCTAAGGGTTTGAAGTATTTCATATTGTTAGTCTATTCAATATTGCTATCTATTTCCATGCTTCACATCTTTCTTTGAGTTTTGCAGGTTGCTTCAAAGGGATTGTTGGGATAGCATCAAGAACGAGCCTACCCTCAAAACCTTCTCACACTCCTAGCTTTTTTGTTCCATTTATTTTCTGCATACATTCCATTTGTATTTCAGTTTTCTAACACTCTTAGATAGGTCAAAAATATTTACTTTAAATTGGAGATTTTATGTAAAAATTTTCTGTGTAAAAACAGAATTTTTTTTTACATTTGTGTGTGTTTTGCAGCATTTCCAGCAAGCTTTTGCTTGCTGGTTTTTGCAGGTTCTTACCAGAAATAAGGGGAAACATTGCCCAAATCCATCCTCAAGACTTCCCCAAGAACCCTCATTGGTTTGGTAACTATTCCCTTACTTTTTCTTTTGTAAATCCAAGTTCTCTTCTTCTATTTCTTGATTCTTTTGTATCATTATAAGCTAACATAATAATTGCCTATACCTTGAGAGAGAAATCCCCAATATCGTTGGGCTAGATTAGAGTTTTATTTTTGCAAGTTATTTTTTGTCTAGTTGTTGGCCCCTCTTGTCCATAAGGCAAGGTAGTGTGGCCTTTTCATTTTAATAATTTGCTTATTTGTTTAAAACAACCCTCTTTGGCCAAAAATGGTAGGCTTGCCTCCACCTTGGCCATTGTAAGTGGTTCCTTTTTTTAAGTTTTTTCATTTTTGATAAGTTAATATGCCTACACCTTGGGAGAGCAATCCCCAAAATCGCTAGGATTAAGGGAATTTAAAGTTTTTCATTTTGATAAGTTAATGTGCCTGCACCTTGGGAGAGTAATCCCCAAAATCGCTAGGCTTAAGGGAATTTTTACTATTTGATGGTCTACATGCTTAATGGTTTAAAATGTTCTAGATAGTCATCATATTTAAGTTTCCTTTCTTCAAGTTATTTTGCTTCATATGCTTATGCTTTTCATGGTAAATGGTTTAATGGTTTAGGATCTCTCTTAAGTGCCAAATCTATTAGTTTTCATAAGTCATTTTGCCTCTTACATTTTAAGCATATGTGATCTAAGTCATGGTTTAAGATCTTACTCATTATCTTGTTTAATCTTTATTTTTCAAGCACATCTTTCATTTCAATGGTTAACACATGTATGGATGAGTAATCTTAGATCTTGAAGTTTCTCTTTCACTTTCATCACTTGGCAAGCTGTTATTGCCCTTCTCTTTTTTCTTGCAAGTTGAATATCTAAATGATGAATGTGATGCTATGGTGAATGTTGTTACTTTATGAGCTTTTCATTCATGTCATTTTGTTTATGGGCTAAGCATTTACATTCATTACTTTACTTTTTCAAGTACGTTTTCTGTTATAACTAGCAAGCTGTTCTTGCTTTAGTTTCACTTTTAACTTTCAAGTTTATATGTGGAATGGTTAAGTAAATGAATGATACATATCTTGCAACTTTCCATTCATGTTTATATGCATTTATGGTCATTTAATTTACATCTTGCAAGCACACTTTTCCATCAATTTCAGTTTCGGTTTTGGGCTAAAAAGTAAAATTTTAAGCACCTAAAATACTCTTAAAATCAACCCAACACACCTAAAGACCCGCCCGAGGGTCATAATAACACTTAGACAACTTAGGATGCTTTATTCAGCCATCTCCACCATTTAAAACGGGTTTGAGGAAAACAACAGAGGGTAGTGGCGGGGGACCGTCCCGTGGCGCTCCAAGTGGGTGTCCTCTCCGGGAAGTACTCTTACTGTCAGGGCTGACCGTGGAAGCTAGGGTGGGCCTCGTTGCCTTACTATCTTGAGCACCCAGCAGTCATTTGGCCAAGGGAGGAGGAATCTTAAAGCACAAACATAGTTTAGGGGGAGGGAATAAAATTTATCTAACTTTTAAACAACTCCTTAAACATCTAGTTGCATAGACAATCTTTGTGTGTTTGGGGGGACTTAGATGTATGCTTAGGAACACACATTGATGATAATTTCATGCTTTTAATTTCATATCGCAACTACATGGTTTGTGCCTTTCATTTTTTATGATCATATGAATTAAACATTGTATATCTTCGGTTCATTTGCTTTGTGGTGTGATTCAAGAAGGGGTTGAGTATCCCACTTGGGGAGGCATCACCTTCTTGAGTCTTGAGTACTTTTTATGGTTGCCAGTGAAAGCAGTCCAATAGAGTAAGTGCTATTGGGGCATGCTTGGCTCATGTGTAAATCTCACTTACATTTCCTTGTATCTTTGTATTTACTTGTACCTTGTGTAATCATTTTATTATCTTTATTCTTTTGTAAGTAATTGTAATCTTTAAGTTGTGGGTAGATTAACTTATTTCATTTGTAAACACTTTGCAATAAACCACCCTCTAACTTAGTTGACCCCATTGCCCAACCTTAGGCACTAGTCTTAGTTGACTTAGGGAAAGGGCTGATTGACATATAGATAGACTTGCACTTTGCATTTGCTGCCTTTGCATCCTAGGCTAGTTTTCCCCCTTAGCCTTTAACCAATTAAAATTAACTCCTAGAACCTAAAGTTAAATCACATCTAGTAACTAGGGACTACTCCCCTTGGCTTCCCTAGGAGTAAGCCTAGAAGGAAGAGGTTCCAGTCAAGGTGACAGTGTGGACTGAGAACCTAGGCATTGTGCCTCCAATGACACACTAAGCGAGCCGGACTTAGCTCATGTTAGCAAGTGTGTATTAGGACGGCAACAAGGCCAAAATGGCATAACAAGAACCAATCCCACCCAATGTCACCACAATGGGATGGTTCTTTCTCTTTAGGGAGGTTAGGCCCAGGGGAGACGTCCCCGATGACTAGGGGTTTTGAAGAGGCGAAAAGCTAATAAGACCAAGATAAGATTTCCCCCTTCACAAGTCACCACCCAAACAGATAGTCTGGCCAAAGGCCAATTTAAGAAGTAAAATCTTCAAAGAAGTGCACCTGCCTGTAACAAAGCAACAACAAACTGATATATGCAAGCTATTTCAATGGTTTAGTACTTCACAAGACTATCTGATAAATATATATAAGCAATGTGGCAATAAATATTGACAAAGTCAATGTTTATCAATATAGCAATGAAAATAATGTCACTTCACCAATAAATACTGGAACAATGTAGCATTTAATATAACCAATCAACACTTTATTTCATTCAATGCCTAAATCACCATTCAATTGCTTATAAAACAAAACGTTGTTGTATTAAAGATGAAATAACCAATGATGACATCATTAACTTAGGGTTAGTAGGTTAGGGTTTAAAATTTAAAGAATTTTAAAGAGTTGTTTGATCAGATTCACTTCAACGTTAAAGGACTTTCAAATCAGTGCCTTAGGGTTTAATGGAGTCATAAGTGAAGGATGCAAGAGTTGAAGGAGGCAAGGTTTCAAGGACTAGAGGGAAGAGTTTCAACGTGTTGCAAGGGCAAGGCCTCAAAATCAAAACCCTAGGGGAGAGAGGCTCACTCTGGTGTTGCTAAAGCAAGGCCTCGTGCTCTCTCCTCCTTCCTGGCAAAACGTCTAGCTCAAGAATAAAGATATAACCAAAACAAGAGGGTTTGATGAGGTGAGGTGCTGCTACAACAAGGCCTTTCAGCAAACCCTAGAAAGAGTATGACCCTAGTGTAGTAGACCTAGGCCAGGGATGTCTCACTCTTCTTGGCTTTCAATTGGTACGACTAGCAAAGAGGAAGAAGAAATAGGAGCGTAGCTATGGCTAGGCTCTTTCTTCCTTCTTCAATGGCTGAAAGTTTCTCTATCAGGGGACATGAGACGAGGACCTACTTGTGTGCTTGTCACCTACGGTTTTGATTCAGCAAAATTCATAAACATATGCAAGAAATTAAACTACAACCATTCATTCAAAAAGTTTTGCAGAAAAATACTTACAATTCATCAAGAAGTAACCATGCAAACCCTAGTTGTAACACCTTCCTTCAAGAGAAACACCATAAATGCCAAAAATCACTTCCTTCAACAAGTGTGCATCACTTAATCCAGCCAAATACCCAAGATAGGGCGCAAATTTCAGACCTCCTTATGGAGTCAATGACTAGTGATGGAAAAATGAGAGTTAAAATCCCTCATTTATACAAAACCTTGACTTAATTTGACATTTTAGGTCAGGTAAAAGTGTTGACAAGGCCACAATATCAAATCATACTATTTTACATTAAATTGTCAATCTAAAACCCTAATCAAGCAAAAAGGTAAGATGTCACCCCTTTCTAGGGTGACATTAGCCCCTATTAGGGAAAGTGTAGCCTTCAAAAGCATGACGTTAGCCCCTTTTGGGCTCCTCACACGTGCCAACTGCCCTGTCCATCTGCCAACATGGTCATCATGATGTCATAAGCCTCCTGGTAACGTCCTAGGCCATCTAGAGCCAATGTCCCACTGAAAATGGGTCAATCCCCCAAGGTCTAGCTGTATCGGGGTGCCTCTAGTGGAATGTCCTCTTCTCCTATGGTGAAAATTCTCTAATCGACCTCTGTCCTGTCTCTGCCCTTTGATGGGGTCTCATCATCCATCTGGTGGGCTCTTCAGCCCCATGGAGTTCCGAATTGATCATCTCCCCATGTGTACCGGTCCAAATGGTACTTGTCCATTGGGCATGGTCCTGCACATCAAAGGTTATGCCCTCCATAGGTTCATCAGTCACAGGGATCATAGCAATGTCAATCAGATCTCATCATCAATATTATTAAACATATGCACAAAATCCCTAATACATCAATCAATAGCTCAAAGACGTTACACAAGCCTGCAATACAAGTCTGAAGAAAGAGACAAGGTGTCCTATTGGGCTAGTGTCCATAGAAAAAGGAAAGTTCCAGAAAATACCTCATCCAAGCCATGTAAGTGGGTGATGTGGTTAGGGGATGTCCAAGCATGTGGGTGCAGTGAAGGCGAAGGATGCAAAAGTGTTTCCTGTGGGTGCCTTTGTAGAAGGTCGGTTGTACCTGTCACATATGTATTTTTTCCAAGCCCATTCTTGCCTTTATTTTTTTCATTCTTTTATGCTTTTTGGTTTTTTTTCTTATTCAAGAGCTAATTAGGGGACACTGCCTTAGCATGGTGACCAGAGCTGACAGTGTTACCCACAAGTACTTTCATAGAGATGAGAAGGCTGGCTCGTGATGAGACCCCCTTTCCTTTGGACATGCAACCAAGAGTCACTGCCCTGGCATGGTAACCAGCTATTGGCAATGTCATACTGCTAGGTACCCATGGTCCTAATAGGATGGCTCGTGATGGGACCTAGCCTCTGACTAAGTCTTGTTTTTTTTTTGTTTTTTTTTGGGTCCCTCTTGTTTCTTGCTGAGAATCCCTTTATTTCTTTCTCGGGGATCCCTGGGCGAAGCATCTCGAGGTTTTATTCTTAGGATTTTATCTTTTACCAGCTTGCTTTTACCTTCTAGGCCTTTATCCCCTTCTCCCCATGAGGTAAGGTGCAGTCCTAAAAAATAGGTCAACCCAATGCTCGGACAAGGAGAAAGGGATAAGTGAGCGGGAAGTAAGATGGAAAGGTGGTGCTATGATGGGATCAGATGATGGCTCTTCAAAAATCCCCTAGTGGCAAACCAAAACCTACAGATACAAGCTTGCTAGGGCACCCTGTCAATTCCCCAAACATGGTCAAGTGGGCAAATGTAAGATCCAAGCAGTTGTTAGAAATAAAAGGAATTAGATGCATACATTTAAAGGTTTTAATGATCAAATGTGACACATACTATGATACCTGGACTAATTACCTCATGAAGCAAGAACCTCTTTTGATACAGTACCAAACCGATGGTGATGGATGTTGCTGCTGCTGACAAGATAAAGACGATGGAAGAAGAAAAGGTGGGCCCTCCAGGGCCATGCTCAGGTCAATCCTGCTCTCGGTACTCCATGTCTGGGACCTGTGGGCCTCGAGGCATGATCTCCTAGTTATCCCTGAAAAGTGGGGATAACATCTGGGTCCAACTCGGGGACATGTGCTCACCGTAGAGCACATGAGAACCTCATCATCTCTGACATAACTTGCAGACCTGCTTGATCTCGAAAGAAGCATTAGTAACAAAATTTGGGGTGGTAATGCCACCCTAGCATACATGTAGAAATATATATATATATATATATATATAGATTGAAAGAAAACAATCAATAGATGTAAATGTGAAAGCAAATTAAAATGCAATGCAAATGGTATAATACATGGATGCAAAAATGCCTACTTACCTGCACTTGTGAAATCAAGTCGTCGGCGGATAGTAATGCTTGATATGTAAAGCATTCACTGGCAGCCTCAAGGCTTCTCCCTCCATAGTCCCTAGGTTGAAAGAGTTTGTACCTGTATGACTCATGATTTTGTAAGGACTCGTCCATAAGCTACCAAACTTCTTGTGCACAGCAGGTTTCTCCTTTCTCTTATCCCACAACAGTACAAGATCTCCTTCGGCGAAGTGTCTTTGCTTGGATTTATGGTCAAAGGTGTTTTTTTATCTTATCCCGGTTTCTTTCCATCTGGCCAAGGGCGTTCCTTCTTGTTTCGTCTAGCTCTATTAGTTGATTAATTCGTCCTTGGATTGCTTCTGCATCTGTAGCATGCTTTTGAGCGAAACTAAGGATAGGAATCTAAGGTTCACAGGACGTTTCGCTTCTAGTCCGTATACGAACTCAAAGGGAGTTCTTCTTGTGGAATTTTTTGTTGTTATTCGGTCTGCCCACACCCCATACTTGATTTTGCTATCCCAAGACTTCTTATTTTCCACCACAACTTTCTTCAAAATATTCATAAGGTTTTTATTGCTTGATTCTGCTAATCCGTTCCCTTGTGGATAATAATTAGATGAATGGGATAAGACAATGCCATAGTTGAAACAAAATTCTACCATAGCATGTCAGCTGAAAGCTTTGATATTTTCCGTGGTGATCTTGGAAGGGACACCGAACCTAGTTATGATCTGTTCTTTGAGAAAACTTATGACTACTTCTTTGGTGGCTTTCTTTGTGGGAATGGAATCAACCCATCTAGTGAAATAGTCTGTGGCTATTAGGATCCACCGATAGCCATTGCTTGAATTGTCCTTGAACTCCCCAACAAAGTCTAAACCCCATTGCTGAAAAGGTGCTTCTATCACTACAGGTTTCAAGGGTTGTGCTGGGAGCTTTGGTTTACCAGAGAAGTATTGGTAGGGCTGGCAAGATGGGACATGTTGGTGGGTGTCAGAAAAAAGTGTTGGCCAATAATACCCAGCCCTCGGGATTTTGTGGACGGTAGTACGGGCCGCAAAGTGCCCGCCACAATATCCAGAGTGCAATTCTTCTAGTAGTTTCATTGCTTCTTCTTTGTTCACACATCTAAGTATGACCCCGTCAGGATTTTTCCACCCAAGTCCGTCTTCGGTCAAGCAGTATTTCATAGCCTTCAATCTCGAAGCCCTTCTTTTGTAGTCTACTAGGTGATCAGGCCAAGACAAATTCTTTAGATAATAAATGATATCAAAATACCACTTGTCATGCTCTAATTCGCTGACCATCATGTTTATTATTTTGCTCTCGCCCATTTGTATAGCTTCTTGGTTACTTTCGGTCAACATCTGGGCTAAACCTTGCCCTTTTATTATTTTAGTGGGTTTTATCTCTAAGTCGTACTGTTGGATTTTTGAAACCCACTTTCCCCTAGTACCCATGCAATCTTGTTGTGATAAGACATCCTTTACTGTTGGGTATGGGACATAAGCTTTAATTCTATTGTAGCCGACGTAGTTTCTAAAATGCTTGAGGGATTTTACCAAGGCATACGCTTGTTTCTCAGTAATGGAATAATTCAACTCAGAATCCCTAAGGACTTTGCTCATAAAATCTACAGGGTGTTCATGGTCATCAACATCCTTTTGCATTAGAAATCCTGCAATGGTGTCCTGGGAGGCAAACAATAATATTATGAAATCTCGTGAGAAATCAGGACTGATCAAGGCAGGGGCTTGGGAGATAGCGTCTTTTATATCTTCAAAAGATTTGTTGGTTTTATCATCCCACCTGAAATCCACATCCCTTTTCAGTAAAGTACTCAAAGGTTTTATTCTTTCGGAAAAAATTGGTACAAATCTCCGAATGAAATTGATTTTCCCGAGGAAGGATTGTAAAGATTTCTTGTTGATTGGGGTGCAGACATCCTTGATTGATTGGACCCTCTCAGGGTCAATGGAGACACCTCCTTGCGAAGCCAAGTGACCTAATAACTTTCCCTCATCAATCCCAAAAACAAACTTCTTGGGGTTCAGTGAGATACCATACTTCCTACATCGCTCAAAAACAATCTTGAGGTGTGAGAGGTGGTCCTTCCTATCCTTGGATACAACTATAAGATCATCCTGATAAATTTCTATGATTTTTTGTATAAGGTCCCTGAAGTCAAAGTCCATTTCTCTCTGGACAGTAGCACTGGCATTCATAATACCAAACGACATCCTTAAGTACATAAAGGTTCCCCAAGGTGTGGTAAATGTTGTTTTAAGTTGGTCTTCTCTTTTGAGAAAAACTTGGTTGTATCCTGAAAAACTATCCAACATGGACATCATTCCTTCTCCAGTAACCCTTTGCAGGAGATGTTCCATATTGGGGAGAGGGTAGTTGTCTTTCAAAGATAGTTGGTTAAGGTTACGGAAATCAACACATAGGCATATGTCACCATTTTTCTTTCGGACAACTACCAAATTTGACATCCAAGAGGAATATCGGATAGGGGCTATGATACCAGCGTCCACCATTTTTTGGATTTCTTTTTGTATCTAGCTTGCAAGCTTTGGGTTAATATGTCTTAGTTTTTGTCGGAAAGGCTTGGCCCCTTCTACCAAGGGTATGGCGTGCTGGATGGCATCCCCTCTATAAGCTTTCAACTCATCATAGTTCCAAGAAAAGGTATCTTTAAATTCTCGGATGAGTGCTAGTATTTCCAACCTTTCTTTTTCAGTAGTGCCCTTTTCTATTTTGATCATTCTTGGGTCCATTTGCGTGCCTATGTTGAATTCTAGAGCTCCGTCAGCTTGTTCATTGGGCCTTCTTCCTTTGAAAACATCATGTCTATCAAAGAGATTTTCTAAGGGAACACAACCCTTAGGTAGGGTATTGTTTTGAAGGTTTATGACCTCCAGGTTCATGGATTCAACCAAGAAGTTGACTTGTGAGTCGAAAAATTCTTTGCTATTTTCCATGAACCTAATGATTTGGTCGTCGTCCGCAAAGACTTGCCAATTCTCCTGGTTGTCCGGAAGAGAAGGTTTAAAAAGGACCTCCATCTTGCACAAGTTACGAAGTGGTCCTTGGCAAGGTTGTAAGGTGGAAGCAGAAACAACCAAGGCGTCTGCCATGTGGTTATCTTATCGGGGAATGGCCTCAAGAGAGACWATCTTAAAGGATTTTGAAAGGGTTTGGGCCAAGTCTCGGTATTTCTTCAACCTTTCATTCTTTGTATAGAATTTCATCATTACTTGTGATACTATGAGGTCTGAGTCCCCTTTTGCCTTTAGGTGTGCAACGCCGTTGTCAATTGCCAAATTGAGGCCTAGGATCAAAGCCTCATACTCGACAATGTTGTTGGTACAATGGTACTCCAACCTATACGAGTGGTAAAAGGTTTCGCCTGAAGGGGCTATCAGGACAATCCCAGCACCCGATCCGGAGCTTGAGTGAGATCCATCAAATTCCAAAGTCCAAACTCCTTCAGTTTCTTCAATGGTGTCGATATCTAACTTCCCTTCTTGGACAAACCAATTATTGAGGTCACCATCGATACATAAGAGTTGATCATTTAAGTCATCAGAGGTTTCAACTAGGGAGCCTGCGAGAGGTTCATTGTAGAGGGTGAAGAATCCTCCCTCGGGGTGAGGGATAGTTACCTTGGATTCCCGTTCATGAAAACTTCCAGCCAAGTGCCTTATGAGGTCTCTGTGCAGGATAATACCTAAATTACTCATGGCATCTATAATGATTACATCTATCAAGAAGGGAGCACTAGGGCAGGAGTCAAAAGCAACTTCTAAATTTTTAATGATTCCTTTTACCAAGCCACCTCTGGTATTTGGTTGTGAGAGGCTTAGGCCCAATTGATGGATAACTTCCTCCGTCATCATATTGGTTGTAGCATTTGGGTGCAAAACAAAGTTGCAAAGGAGGGAATCTTTGACTTGGAGAGTGACGTAGAAAGGTGCGACCTCACCATCCTTTGAAAAAGGATCTCCCACTTGGTGGATGAAAAGAGGAAAATCTCCCGGAGGATCATGCTTAATAGTTTCAGGTGGGAAAAACTCAATCTCTTCCTTCTCGTCCTAGGGAGGTCCAGTTTCTACAGGAAGTTCTTGACAAGGGGCATTGCTCTCATGTGGATGGGGAAAGGCTCCATTTCCTTTTAGGGGGCGTGAGTTCGATTTGAAGGACTTCTGGGGGCTCAGGTTCCAAGATAAACTCATCACTAGGATCCCAGAAGTCATTCTCATGCGAGAGGTTAACTTGACAGATGTAGTCTTTGAATTCAAGATTTCTCTCAATTTGATAGGCTAAGTCTTGTGCTAGGGTTGAAGAGTATGAAGGAGCTTAAGTAATGCTCGAGGATAGTTTGTTTTGAGCTTAGTTTTGATCGGACCCTTTTGAGGAGAAGGTTGAACCTATCACTAAAATCTCTAACACTCTCACAGGACCCTTTGCAAATATCAAGGTACTGGAGTAAGAATCTTGTGTGTTCACTATTGCACCATCTTATTCCGAAGGCCTTTTGTAGTTCTTCAAGGTTTTTTATGCTTCCTTTCGGGTAGGAATCAATCCAAACCTTGGCATCTTCTACAAGGGAGCTTGCAAAAAGTCTCATAAAGACATCAGGGTGTTCCTGATCAGCCAAATGAAAGTGAAAGCTATCACAAAACTGGGCACAATGTGAGTTACCAGGAACTTGCATCTTTGGGAAAGTCATGTAACCCACCTTGGATGTTACTTAAGTCGAAACAACTGAAAGTCTCTAGGTGAGACCACTTGTGTGGATTCAGTGGAGGGCTAGGATTTGTCAGAGTGACAGTTGCCACAGTAGAGGGGTTTGAGTACTTTTGCCCACTACGGGTCGTCATCGGTGGAGTCGCCAGATAATTTGCTTGAAATTATCAAAGAAAAGGGAAAACACACTAGTGGAGTCGCTAGGTAAGCTTGTAAGAAAAGAATCTCTGAGGCAAGGCTTACTGAAAAGTGTCGTCTGAGGAAGGTTTGACTCAGTGTTACCTGACAACGGCGCCAAAATGTTATTGCACAGTTTGTAGCTAGAATAAAGGCTATAAGATAGAAGGGCAAACTGGCGTAACAGGAACCAATCCCAGCCAATGTCACCACAATGGGATGGTTCTTTCTCTTTAGGGAGGTTAGGCCCAGAGGACACGTCCTCGGTGACCTAGGGTTTTGAAGAGGCAAAAGGCTAATAAGACCAAGATAAGATTTCCCCCTTCACAAGTCACCACCCAAACAGATAGTTCGACCAAAGGCCAATTTAAGAAGTAAAACCCCAAAAGAAGTGTACCTGCCTGGAACAAAGCAACAACAAACTTATATATGCAATCTATTTCAATGGGTTAGTACTTCACAAGACTATCTGATAAATATATATAAGCAATGTGGCAATAAATATTGACGAAGTCAATGTTTACCAATATAGCAATGAAAATAATGTCACTTCAACAATAAATACTGGAACGATGTAGTATTTAATATAACCAATCAACACTTTATTTCTTTCAATGCCTAAATCACCATTCAATTGCTTATAAAACAAAACGTTGTTGTATTAAAGATGAAATAACCAATGATGATGTCAACAACTTAGGGTTAGTAGGTTAGGGTTTTGTTATCGCTCAGTTTGTAGTTTAGGTCAAGTAGCTGAAGGGTAAGGGTCAAACTGGYGTAACAGGAGCTTCCCCACCCACTGTCACCTCGATGGGGGGCTCTTTCTATTTAGGGTGGCTAAGCCCAAGGGAGACGTCCCTGACAATCTAGGGTTTTGAAAGGAAAAGGCTAAAAGGATTAAGGCTAATTTCCCCTTCACAGATTACCGCCAAGAAGATAGTCAAATGAAGAAAAACTACAGAAGAGGTACCTGCTTGCGAGACAAAACAATATTGATACTAGTACATGCAACAATGGTTAATACTTCATTAATCAATGACTATCAATATTTAAGGTACATGAGCATAATCAACAGTAAATATTGACGAAGTCAATGTTTGCAATAATGACCATGGCAGATAATATTACTTGTGAATAAACACTGGAATAATATGAGAATAATCAATCCTTGAATCAATGCATCAAACATTATTAATTGCCTATATACAAAGGTAGCTGCATCAATATTCTAACGATGACGTCAGCTTTTATTAGGGTTAGTATGATAAGCAATATAATAGACAAAGAAGGTCAACGTTTTGTTATTTAGCCAATGAAAACTATCAATACATCAATGTCTATCACGGGATGATCAAGCCAACACTATTCCCAATCATTAATAGCTCAAATTAGGCATGACGTCATCACTTATTGCAGGGTTAGAAGGCTGGCTGCGTCTAGTATGACGTCAGCCCTGGTTAGTACGCTAGGGTTAGTTAATGTTTCAAAGTTTGAAAGTTTAAAAGATGAATAAGCTCAATGTTGGAGAGAAAAGCCAGTGCCTTAGGGTATTATGGAGTCAAAAGTAAGGGCAAGATCTCTGGAGGATCAAAATCTAAAGACTAGAGAGTTAGGTTTTATGGTGTTGCAATGGCAGGGCCCTAGAATCAAAACCCTAAGGGAAGGAGGCTCATTCCGGTGTTTCTTAAGCAAGGCCTCATGCTCCTTCTTCTTTCTTTAAATATTCTTGGCAAAACGGCTAGCTTCAAAACACAAGTCTAAGGGAGAAAAGTGTTGCGGGAGCAAGGCTCTTCAAACCCTAGAAGGTTAAAACCCTAGGTGTAGAATCAACTAGGCCTAGGACGTCTCCTCTCTTCAACTTATATTCAAATGCTAACTCGGAAAAAGAATGATTAGTGTAGCAACGGCTAGGCTATATCTTCCTTAATCAATGGCTAAAACAAGTTTCTCTAGCATGGGGACATATAGCAAGGACCTACTTGTGTGCTTGCTACCTAGTGTTTCAAGATTAAGCAATATAATAGCAATACAATAACAAATGCAAGAGATTTAACCTACAACCATTCATTCAAGAAGTTTTGCATGAAAAATACACTTACAAATCATGAAGAATG
>JZKD02S1889253.1:22445-36338 GCA_000966675.3 Picea glauca
ATTTTTCTTAGGGTCCCTTTAGTTTCTTATCGAGAGGCCTTTTATTGCCTTCTCGGGGATCCCTGGGCGAAGCATCTCTAGGTTTTATTTCTTATGGCTTTTATCTTTTACCAACGGCTTTTACCCCCTGGGCCTTTAGCCCCTTCTTCCCACAGGACAAAGTGCAACCCTCAAAAGGTCATCCTAATGGTCGGACTAGCGCAATGGGGTGGATGTGTGGGAGATAAGACGTAAAATGATAGAATGGTGGGAGCAGACGATGGCTCTGCAAATCCCCCCTGGTGGCTAACCAAAACCCATGAATATAAGCTTGCTTAGGTCACCCCGTTAATCCCCCCAATCAATGGTCAAGTGGATTAGTGTAAGATCCAAGCAGTTATTAGAAATGTAAGGGACCTGATGCATATACAAGAAGGTTATAACGATCAAACATGACACATACCATGATACCTTGGATCAATTACCTCATGGAGCAAGAGTCTTCTCTGATGCAAGTCCAAGCCGATGGTGACGGATGTTGTTGCTGCTGCTGACAGGACAAGTCTGGCGAAGAAGAAGAAGAAGGATAAGCCCTCCAGGGCCATGCTCAGGTCAATCCTGCTCTCGATACTCCATCTCTAGGACCTGTGGGCCTTGAGACATGATCTCCTAGTTATCCCTAGAGATCGGGGATAACAGGTTTAAAATTTAAATTTTTTTAAAGAGTTGTTTGATCAACTTCATTTCAACGTTAGAGGACTTTCAAATTAGTGCCTTAGGGTTTAATGGAGTCATAAGTGAAGGACGCAAGAGTTGAAGGAGGCAAGGTTTCAAGGACTAGAGGGAAGAGTTTCGAGGTGTTTCAAAGGCAAGGCCTCAAAATCAAAACCCTAGGGGAGAGAGGCTCACTCCGGTGTTGCTAAAGCAAGGCCTCGTGCTCTCTCCTCCTTCCCAGAAAAAGGGCTAGCTCAAGAATAAAGATATAACTAAAACAAGAGGGTTTGATGAGGTGAGGTGTTGCTACAGAAAGGCCTTTCAGCAAACCCTAGAAAGAGTATGACCCTAGTGTAGTAGACCTATGCCAGGGACGTCTCACTCTTCTTGGCTTTAAATTGGTATGACTAGCAAAGAGGAAGAAGAAATAGGAGTGTAGCTACGGCTAGGCTCTTTCTTCCTTCTTCAATGGCTGAAAGTTTCTCTATCAAGGGACATGAGACAAGGACCTACTTGTGTGCTTGTCACCTATGGTTTTGATTCAGAAAAATTCATAAACACATGCAAGAAATTAAACTACAACCATTCATTCAAGAAGTTTTGCAGAAAAAAACCTACAATTCATCAAGAAGTAACCATGCAAACCCTAGTTGTAACACCTTCCTTCAAGAGAAACACCATAAATGCCAAAAATCACTTCCTTCAACAAGTGTGCATCACTTAATCCAACCAATACCCAAGATAGGGCACAAATTTCAGACCTCCTTATGGAGTCAATAAGTAGAGATGAAAAAATGAGAGTTAAAATCCCTCATTTATACAAAACCTTGACCTAATTTTACATTTTAGGTCAAGTAAAAGGGTCGACAAGGCCACAATATCAAATCATATTGTCTTACATTAAATTGTCAATCTAAAACCCTAATCAAGAAAAAAGGTAAGGCGTCATCCCTTTCTAGGGTCATGTTAGCCCCTATTAGGGCAAGTGCAGCGTCTAGAAGGAAGACGTTAGCCCCTTTTGAGCTCCTCCAAGTTGCCACACATGCCAACTGCCTTGTCCATTTGCCAGCATGCTCATGATGACGTCATAAGCCTCCTGGTGACATCCTAGGCCATCTAGAGCCAACGTCCCACTGAAAATGGGTCAATCCCCCCAGGTCTAGCTATGTCGGGGTGCCTCTAGTGAAACGTCCTCTTCTCCTCCGCTGCAAAGTCTCTAATCGACCTTTGTCCTGTCTCTCCTCCCCGATGGGGTCTGAGCATCCATCTGGTGGGCTCTTCAGCCCCATGGAGGTCCGAACTAATCATCTCCCCATGTGTACCGGTCCAAATGGTACCTGTCCGTTGAGCATGGTTCTGCACATCAAAGGCTACGCCCTCCATGGGCTCATCAGTCACAGGGATCATAGCAATGTCAATCACATCTCATTATCAATATTATTAAACATATGCATAAAATCCCTAATACATCAGTTAACAACTCAAAGACGTTACACAAGCTCGCAATACAAGTCTGGAGAAAAGGACAAGGTATCCTACTGGGCTAGTGTCCACAGGAAAAGCAAAGTTCCTGGAAATGCCTCATCCAAACCATGTAAGTGGGTGATGTGGTCAGGGGATGTCCAAGCATGTGGGTGCAGTGAAGGCCAAGGATGCAAAAATGTTACCTGTGGGTGCCTTTATAGAAGGCGAGCTGTACCTGTCATGGATGCATTCTTTCCAAGCCCATTCTTGCCTTTATTCTTTTTTTCTTTTTTTTGGTTCAAGAACTAATCAGGGGACACTGCCTTGGCATGGTGACCAGAGCTGACAGCGTTACCCACAAGTACTTTCTCACAGATGAGAATGTTGGCTTGTGATGAGACCCTCTTTCCCTTGGCCATGCAACCAAGAGTCATTGCCCTGGCATGGTAACCAGCTGGTGGCAATGTCATACTGCTAGGTACCCATGGACCTAATAGTCTTTCTCATGATAAGACCCCCTATCCTCTGACTAGGTTTTGTTTTATTATTTTTTCGGGTCCCTCTTGTTTCTTGCTGAGAAGCCTGTTATCCCTTCTTTTTAGGGATAACTAGGAGATCATGTCTTGAGGCCCATAGGTCCTAGACATGGAGTACCGAGAGTAGGATTGACTTGAGGATGGCCCTGGAGGGCCCATCCTTTTCTTCTTCCATCAACTTTGTCTTGTCAGCAACAACAACATCCATCACCATCGGCTTGGTCCTGTATTAGAAGAGGTTCTTGCTCCATGAGGTAATTGGTCCAGGTATCATGGTATGTGTCACTCTTAATCATTGAAACCATTAAATATATGCATCTGATTCCTTTTATCTCTAACAACTGCTCGGATCTTACATTTGCCCACTTGACCATGCTTGGGGGAATTGACAGAGTGCCCTAACAAGCCTGTGCCCATAGGTTTTGGTTTGCCACTGGGGGGATTTTTGAAAAGCCATCGTTCGCTCCTATCATAGCACCACTGTTTCATCTTATCTCCTGCTCATTTATCCCATTCCCCTTGTCCGAGCATTGGGTTGACCTATTTGCAGGATTGCACCTTATCTCGTTGGAAGAAGGGGCTAAAGGCCCAGAAGGTAAAAGCAGTTGGTAAAAGACAAAAGCCTGGAAATAAAACCTCGAGATGCTTTGCCCAGGGATCCACGAGAGGGCGGTAAAAAGCCCCTCAGCAAGAAACAAGAGGGACCCGAAAAATAACAAAACAAGACCTAGTCAGAGGATAGGGGGTTTCATCACGAGCCAGCCTATTAGGTCCATGGGTACCTAGCAATATGTCATTGACACCATTTGGTTACCACGCCAGGGCAGTGACCTTTGGTTGCATGGCCAAGGGAAAGGGGGGTCTCATCACAAGCCAACCTTCTCATCTCTGTAAAAGTACTTGTGGGTAATGTTGCCGTCCTAATACACACCTGGGTTATCGTGGAAGAAACCTTCAATCCACTTGGTGTGTCCTTGGGGGCAAGTCTCGAGTCAAGGTGCTGTCACCTGATCCTCGACTCCTCCATCTAGGCCAACTCCTAGCGAAGCCAAGGGGGGTAGTCCCTATAAAAATAAACTAAGGCTTTCTAAACTAAGAAGGAAAGAAAACTTTATTCTAGGAGTTCTATTGCTTGAAATAAAATCACATCAACTAACATTTATCATTCACCATCATAATAATCAAAAGTACTTGCTTTATAAACATGCATATATAACCATCAGATAAGTGAAATACCATTCCATAAGCATGCATGTGTTTTGTAAAAGGATACCAAATCTGCAAGATTTGAGAAATAAAGTTAGATGAAATACATAAATGTAAAGACTGTTCACATGAAAGATAAACTAACAATGCATGAAAATTTCTCACATAAGACAGAGATCGACAGATTGTATGTTTGACCAGTGCCTTAAATGGAGTCGCATGCAGTGTAGGTCGAGGATTTTATTAAGTCGGATTGCATGAAGATCTAAGCATTGATTTAACATGCATTAGGTTAGAGTGTTTGTAGTGTGTTTGATATTGATTGATTTGTGTAGTTGATTGTTATATTAGAGCATGCACAACTTTACGCAAAGAAAACAAACCACGACACTCATCTCCCTGAGGGGAAGAAGAAAGCTCGGCACTAGGGCCCACCTTTATTACCTTTTACAACAGAGAATTGATATTCTCTTTGAGCTTTTAGCTCTTTGGAAGAAGGAGGGATCCTTATAAACTTGGGTCTTTAAAGAAAATGTAAAAGGAAAGAGAAAATAACAACTTCAAAAAAACGAAGTTAAAACCCCCCAGGGTCCCTGGAAACCTTGAAATCCACCCAAAATGAGCATAAACTCCTCTTGGACCTGTTTTTGCTGCAACGAAACAGCAAACAGATGAAATGAGAAGTGACAGAAAAGGCTTTTAAACAAATTAAAATTTATCAAGAATTTTAGAAATTTTTCCAAGGCAAAAATGGTAAATTTTTAAGGGTTTTTAGGGCTTTGAACAATCCTAACTTAGGCTCCCTTTGGAGATTTTTGTTTGCTGTTTTAGGACAGCAAACTAAAGATCTCCCAACAGCTTGAATAAGCAGTTAAAACAGAGCACCACTTGACTTAAAACATTAGAAGAAAAGACCAAGTAAAGTGCTTTAAACTTGACCTAGATCTACCTTTAAACTTTAACAAATTATAATCAGATCTAAGAAATACTTGCATGCAGCCTTTAGATGTAAAAAATAAAGCTTGGAATTACTCTAAACTAGCATGCAACCAACAGAAAGAAGTAAGGAGAAATTTTTATCAATTTTTTAGCCTTTGTCTGAGCTTGGAAACTTAGGCTATGGAGTTCCCTTGGTAATGGACAAGAGAGCGCTTTCTCTCATGAACTATTGGACGATGACAATGGAAGCAACCATTAGCCAATCCTCCTTCTTGGATAACCTATAACTAGATGCTTCAATCCTGCAAACAACTATTAATGGCATTCCCTACATACATAACTCACCAAAACATGTTAGATTTAACCTAAAATATAACATGCATTTAGGAATATATGGATTAAGTAAAAGCAATAAGAAAGATCAACTTAGATATTTCTTACCTAATCATATGACAGCATACCTTATTAGGCTTTAACAATTAATCACCAGATTAAAGCATTAAACAATACAAGCTACCTCATAGATCATTTGCACTTAGATACAACCACCACACATGTACATCCACACCATGATTTTGCTCCAAAGACTTTCTTTTTATTCCAATACTTGAAAATATTACAATGATTTTCTACCCCAGACAAAAACTAACCCAATGAGAAGGGTCGACCTCTCTTAAATAGAAGAAGGGGTGGAGATCCCTAGGCAATTGCATGCACTAGGGTTAGGGATTTGGATGATTGGGGGAAGCGTGAGTGGCAAGGGAGTTACATACTAAGATTGAGGGAGAGTTACGTAGGTAAGAGTGGAGGTAGGTAAGGATAGTGTGGAGTGAAGAGTAGTCACGTAAGGGTTGAAGAGGGAGTGGACATGAGTGGAGAGGATGACGTAAGGATGAGGGCGTGAGAGTATGGTGAAGAGGGAAGCTACGTATGGTAAAGGGGAGTAACATAGAGATGAGAGTGAGTGAGTGGAGAGTGATGTAAGGTTTGAAGAGGGAGCGAACTAGGAAAAGGGCAAGTGTAGGTAGAGTTGACGTGAGGTGAGTGGGAAGTGACGTAGGGAAAAGGGGAAATTACGTATGGGATGAGAGAGTTATCTAGGGGAAAGTGCGAGTGACTTAGGGGGGAAGGGTGAGTGTGAGCATGATTTTAAGTGATAGGTGGGATGAGTGATTAAAGGTGAGTGAGGCGTGAGGTTAGGTGAGGAGCCACCCAGGATGGGACTCGAGTCCCTACATTGGGAACTCCTCCCAAAGGCCATGTCATCCAATCTAAGTTGACCCTCTCATCTTAGTTGACTCACTTTAATGTTTAGTCAACTAAGGACACCCAAAACATTTTTTAAATCAATGTTCCCAGTTCAATTAAATGCTCCTTTTCCACAATTTCGAGTAAAATTGATCTTTTTAGCGATAATAATCGCTTTTTAGTCTCGAAAGATGGGAAATAGGGGTTTACATCATGCTCTGGACTAGAAAACGACTGTAAATATGGTATCTGACAACATCTGATGCCATATTTTTACACTTATTGACTCAGAATTAATAAATTCCAATTTTGTGGGAATTTAATTAATTCACTAAAACTTAAAAAAAAATCTATCAGACTCAGTCGCAATTTCCAAATAACTCGGAAAACTATGTTCTAGTATGAGCTTATATACATTCTGACCCTAGACATTAGATTTTCCATGCCGAGACCTGCTTGTCAACATATACTTCGGCTTTGGAGCAGGTCTTTTTCGAGTAAAAAAACTTAGAAATTATTTAATCTTCTCACTAAGGTAAGGAGAAAAAATAATTAACAAGTAAAAAAAACACTTTGGAGTATGTGCCCACTCCTAGATCAAGGGTGGCCAATAGCCTTTTACATTCTCTCATACTTAGAACATTTATTACAGTAGCGGAAATGTGGGAAAAAGGGGGGCCTGTTGAATTGATGAACTCTGCATGTATGAGCACTGCTTGCTCATTCTCTAGCGGCTCTTTAGGAAATCCATCTTGTGCAAACTGGTGGATAACAGGTGACACTGTCAGCTCTGGTCACCATACCAAGGGAGTGTCCCCTGGTTAGTTCTTGAATTAAAAGAAAAAGAAGAAAAACAAATAAAAGAATAAAGCAAGAAAAGAAATAAAGGCAAGAATGGGCTTGGAAAAAATGCATCCATGACAGGTACAACTCGCCTTCTACAAAGGCACCCACAGGTAACATTTATGCATCCTTAGCCCTCACTGCACCCACATGTTTGGACATCCCCTAGCCACATCACCTCACTTACATGGCTTGGATGAGATCTTCCTGGAAAATTTCCTTTTCTTGTGGACACTAGCCCAATAGGACACCTTGGCCTTTTCTCCAATCTTGTATTGTAGGTTTTTGTAATGTCTTGGAGATATTGATGATGTATTAGGGGTTTTATGCATATGTTTAATAATATTGATGATGAAATGCGATTGACATTGCTATGATCCCTGTGACTGATGAGCCCATGGAGGGCGTAGCTTTTGATGTGCAGGACCATGCTTGACGGACAGGTACCATTTGGACCGGTACACATGGGGAGATGACCAGTTCGGACCTCCATGGGGATGAAGAGCCCACCAGATGGATGCTGAGACCCCATCAGGGGGTAGAGACAGGATGGAGATGGATCAGGGCTTTTGCACCGAAGAGGAAGAGGATGTTCCATCAGAGGCACTCCGATAGGACTAGACCTAGGGGGAATGACCCCTTTTCAGTGGAACGCCAACCTTGGAAGGCTTGGGACGTCCCCATATTCACCATGACGTCGTCCAACTTCATGGATGCTTTTGGAGGCAGACTGGGCAGCAGTGGCACGTGTGGCATGTTGGAGAGGCCCCTGGGGAGCTAACGTTTTGCTCTTTGGTGTCTCATTTGCCCTAGAAAGGGCTAGCGCCTCCCTTGAAGGGGATTTTACTCTCATTTTTACTTGATTAGGGCTTTTTACTTAGCATTTAATGTAAAAATAGTATGATTTTGACATTATGGCCTTGTCGGCCTTTTATGACCTAAAAAGTAAAGTTAGGTCATTGATACACTATATATTGAGGGTTTTGACTCTCATTTTATCATCAATTATCACTCACTCATAGTGAGGTTTTATTTTTAGTGCCCTATTGGGGTTTTTGGCTGAACTAAGTGATGCGCACTTGTTGAAGGAAGAGATTTTTTGGCATTTATGGTGTTTCTCTTGAAGGAAGGTGTTACAACTAGGGTTTGCATGGTTATTTCTTCATGAATTGTAAGTGTTTTTTTCTGCAAAACTTCTTATTGAATGTTTGTAGTTTAAATTTTTGCATATTGCTTATAAATATTGCTGAATCAAAACCATAGGGGACAAACACACAAGTAGGTCGTTGTCTCATGTCCCCTGATAGAGAAACCTTTAGCCATTGAAAGAGAAGAAGAGAGCCTAGCCATAGCTACACTCCTTGCTTCTCTCTTCCCTGTGCTAGCCGTATATTTAGAAATCCAAGAGAGGGAGACGTCCTAGGCCTAGGTTATCTACACCTAGGGTCATTTTTCCCTTAGGGTTTGAAGAAAGAGTCTGCAACAAAACTCTCCCTCTTTAAGCTCTCTCGTATTGTTTTTGTGCTTTATTTGAGGTAGCCATTTGCCAGGAAGGAGGAGAGAGCACGAGGCCTTGTTTTTGCAACACCATCGTGAGCCTCTCTCCCCTAGGGTTCCGTCTTTGAGGCCCTTCTTTAGCAACACCTTGAAACCTTTCCCTCTAGTCCTTTGGAATCTTGTCCCCTTCAGCTTGTGCGTCCTTCACTTTCTGACTCCATTTAACCCTAAGGTACTGATCTCCAGCCTCCAACGTTGAAGTGAAATCAAATCCAAACACTCTCAAACTTCTTTTAAACTGAAACCCTAACTACACTAACCCTAACCTACTGACCCCATAATGATGATGTCACCCTTGGTTATTTCATCTTGATGCAGCAACGTTTCATTTTATAAGGAATTGAATGGTAGTTAAGAGCATTTATTGGATTGAGTGTTGATTTGTTACATTGAATGCTATATCATTCCAGTATTTATTGACAAGTGACATATTTATCATTGCCATTTTGCAAACATTGATTTCGTCAATATTTATTGTCAAATTCCTTACATTGAATATCAGATAGTCACATACATATGAAGTACTAACCCCATTGAACATAGCTTACATATATCTTTCTTGTTGTTGTCTTGTTCGAGGCAGGTACATTTTCTTTGGGGGTTACTTCAAATTGGCCTTTGGCCGGACTATCTTTTTGGGTGGTGATCTGTGAAGGGGTAACTATCTTATTTCTCTTAAACCTTTGCCTCTTCAAAGACATAGATCACCGGGGACGTCTCCCTTGGACCTAACCTCCCTAAATAGAAATAACCTCCCCATTGTGGTGACATTGGGTGGGGAAGGTCCCTATTTTGCCAGTTTGACCTACTATCCTTTAGCCTCTCTCTCATCTACAAACTGTGCGGTAACAAAGCCTTTTATTGCTTTCTCGGGGATCCCTGGGCAAAGCATCTCGAGGTTTTATTCTTAGGCTTTTATCTTTTACCAGTTCGCTTTTACCTTCTGGGCCTTTAGCCCCTTCTTCCCACGAGGTAAGGTGCAGTCCTGAAAATAGGTCAACCCAATGCCTGGACAAGGGGAATGGGATAGGTGAGTGGGAAGTAAGATGAAAAAGTGGTGCTATGATGGGAGTGGACGATGGCTTTTCAGAAATCCCCCCAGTGGCAAACCAAAACCTATAGATATGGGCTTGCTAGGGCATCCTGTCAATCCCCCCAAACATGGTCAAGCGGGTAAATGTAAGATCCAAGTAGTCGTTAGAAATAAAAGGGATCAGATGCATACATTTAAAGGTTTTAACGATCAAATGTGACACATACCATGATTCCTGGACTAATTACCTCATGAAGCAAGAACCTTTTCTGATACAGGACCAAACCGATGGTGATGGATGTTTCCTGATGCCGACAAGAATAAGACGATAGAAGAAGAAAAGGTGGGCCCTCCAGGGCCATGCTCAGGTCAATCCTGCTCTCGGTACTCCATGTCTATGACCTGTGGGCCTTGAGACATGATCTCCTAGTTATCCCTGAAAAGTGGGGATAACATCTGGCTCCAACTCGGGGACATGTGCTCACCGTAGAGCACATGAGAACCTCAGCATCTCTGGCATAACCTGCAGACCTGCTTGATCTCGAAAGAAGCATCAATAACAAAATGGGGTGGTAATGCCACCCCAACATATATATATATATATATATATATATATATATCAATCAATAAATATGAAGCAAACTACTTACATGTGCTTACCTATTTCTTGGATGTTGTAGTCAGACAACTAGTGAAGCCAATCCAGCAACGTCCCACAATATCTGCCTTTGTGCTTCATCATAAACCAGAACAATGACAAATCTGTGAAAATTCCAGGTCCTATCAACTTGCCTTCTGGGTCTATCTTTGATCACTGAGAGGCTCTAAGTTTCACTGTCTTCGTCTTTAGTTTTCTGTTGTTTTATAACAGCCAACAGTTCAAATACTTTCAAGCTGATTTGTTACGGTTATGTTCTCAATTTGGGTGCTCTAGCATGTCGTTTTTGTCATAAAAATTAGTACATGCAACTCAAATAAACATAACACACCTAATACATCGTTTACTGCTGATTATGAACAGATTTAAGAACTAATATCATGCATTTGTAGACACAGGTATTTTTGGTCAACATGACCTTGGACAAAACCCCCCCGGGGAAAACCAGTTTGAAATCTATGTGTATATATGAAGAAAGCAAATGAAGGGTTACAGTAAACACAATACAAGATAGAACTTGATACAATAGAAACTCCAACAGAGAAGATATACAGACTCAAATCCACCAAATGCACCCTTGAATGGTGCACCCCTCATGCAAACTGCCAGAACCACTGAATCTGCTCCAACTGCCAACTGTGATGTCAGATCTGAAAACCCCTCCATAGGAATGAAGCTCCAGTAGATGTCCTCACTCTACAACTGACTTCACTGCAATCTGATGGCTAGATATTCTACCAGGAATGAATAAGCCTGCCAACCTAATGCGCCCCTCTCTGAAGTAGAATAGCTCCAGTAAATAAATGAAGCAAGTTGATCCAAGCCTCCCACAGGGAATGCTAGCGGCCTCCCTCAAGAATCCTCATGCAACTAATCTCATCTCCATATCTCATCTGCTCCTCTCACAACAAGCAAAACTCTCCATGAAGAATGCGCCCTCCTTAGACCCTTTGCGCCCTCTTAGACCTCAATTAGGAAACCTAGGAATGAATGGTGGAGATTCAATCTAATCAATGGTTGAGATCTTCCCATGCATCCCTAAATCATAAACCCACTTTTGGGTTAAGTTTCCTAAGTCCACTTATGTCTCCAAATTCACTCCTTTGTGAATTAATAATCACTTTATGCCAAAAGTGACCAAATTTCACTTTAACCAAAGTCAAAGTGAAAATAGACAAAACTACAAGGTACAAAGTGTCATGTCCTTCCCTCATGTGCTAAGGAGGTCAAAAGCACATGGGGAACACCTCCCAAGGTACAAATCTCAACACTCCCTCTTACTGAGGAAGGTGTTCTTCACCAAGCCCATCTTGTCTCTGAAGAAGACATGCTTGCCCAGTGGCAAGGCCTTGGTGAGAATATCTGCTACCTGATCATCTGTAGATATATACTGCAACTGAACTGCCCCTCTTTGAACCCAGTGACGAATGAAGTGGTACCTGATCTCAATATGCTTCAACTGATCATGAAACACTGGATTCTCAGAGAGTTTTATGCAACTCTGATTATCACAGTGAATGAAAGTTGGAGACATCTCTTGACCGAATAAACCAACCAGCATCTTGCGAAGCTAAATGGCCTCACAACTGGCCTGACTAGATGCCATGTACTCTTCCTCGGCCGAACTCAAAGCAATTTATTTCTGCTTCCGTCTAAACCAGGAAACTAGTCCTAACCCCAAACTGAAGCAACACCCTGAGGTGCTTTTCCTGTCAGTAGCGCATCCTGCCCAGTCTGAATCTGTGTAGCCAACCAAACTGACTCCATCTCCCCTGACATAGTCTAGGCCAAAGTCCATTGTCCCAGCAACATATCTCAAGATGTGTTTTGCCCCAACCATGTGAACACTCCTCGGCTCAACCATGTACGACAAAACATATATCTGGTCTAGTGTTAACCAGATACATAAGTGAACCGATCAACTGCCTGTATGTTGTGGCATCCACCAAGTGGTTATCTGAAGCACTAAGCTTCTTCCATTTGGTGATCATAGGTGTAGACATAGGTCTGCAGTCCTCCATCTGAAATCTTCTCAGAATATCTACTGCATACTTCCCCTGCCTGAGAAATATGTGACCCTCCTGCCATACCTCCATACCCAGAAAGTAGTGCATCAATCCGATATCACTCATCTCAAACTCTGATGCAAGTCCCAGCTTGCACTCAACTATGAGATCCTCGGCTCCAGTAATGAATAGATCATCCACATACAAAATGAGAATAAACGTGTCCTCACCCCTAATGATGAAATAGAGGTTCGGATCAACATCGCTCTTCTCGAAGCCCATCTGAAGCAAATAAGTATCAATCTGTGAATACCAAGCTCGGGGAGCTTGCTTCAGTCCATATAGTGCCTTTCTCAGAAGGCACACGTGAATCTCCCTGTCACTCACCTCAAAACCCTGTGGTTGCTCTATGTACACCTCCTCCTCAATAAAGCCATTCAGAAATGCGGTTTTCACATCCATCTGATGAATGCGCCAACCCATCTTTCCTGCTATGGCAATGATAGTCCTGATAGAAGTGTATCTCGCAACTGGTGCGAAAGTCTCATCATAGTCGACTCCCTTAATCTGTGAGAAGCCTCGTGCCACAAAATGGGCCTTGTGTTTCTCCACACTGCCATCTGTTGCAATCTTGGTCTTGTACAACCACCTAGAAGTCACAACTGACTTCCCCACTGGCCTTAGAACCACATCCCAGACATCATTGCGCACGATGGAGTCATACTCCTCGACCATGGCCTCTCTCTAGACCTGATGGTCCACTGCATGCGCAAAAGTCTATGGCTCAGTATCCCTGATACTCGTCACAAGTGCTAAGTATGCTCCCAATCTGACTGGTGGCCTCCTCTGTGTAATCTGACTCTTGGGCTCCCCTACATTCTCCCTGGCCTCCTTCAGGGTCTCCTGAAACCATCTAGGTCTCCTCTTCCCTGAAGTGGTCAACGGAGAAACAAGGTCTCTCTGCCCAAGAGTAATGGCCTCAAGACTCGCCTCAACACTTTGCGATCCTGAAGTCTGTACTCCCTCTGAAGTCTATGCCCCATCTGACTGAACATGCTCTGACTGTGACCCTGAAGCTGTGCATGGTGACCCTGTCACCCCTGATATTGGTGTACCTGACTGCTGAGGCTGTGCTCCCTCTGAGACTGCAACTGGAAACTCTGCATCATCCTCAACTCCAGCTCTCGACTCGAGATCTCGCAAAAGCCCTACCCTCCTCAAATCTAACATCTTTGCTCACCACCACTTTCCTAAGTGGCATAATGTAGATGCGATAGGCTTTCGACACCTCTGAGTATCCAACCAGAATCCCCTGCTGGGCTGTGGGGTCTAGCTTTGTCCTCCTCTCCGAGGGGACATGAGAGAAAGTCGAACATCCAAAGATCTTGATATGCTCGACATCGGACCTCTTATCAGTGAAGGCCTCCTCAGGAGTCATCTTCCCCAAAATCCTATGGGGGCTCCTGTTCTGCAGATAAACTGCAGTAGCACATGCCTCTGCCCATAGATATAAAGGCAAACTCTGATCATGCAGCATGGATCTCGCTGCATCAGTAATGGCCCAGTTCTTCCTCTCGGCAACCCCGTTCTGCTGAGGGTTGTAAGGTACGGTCATCTGTCTCCTGATGCCATGCTGTGCACAGAAGTCTACAAACTGTCTCGAGGAATACTCTCCCCCGTTATCCGACCGCAAGACTTTGATCCCCTTTC
>JZKD02S1889264.1:11623-24922 GCA_000966675.3 Picea glauca
AGGAGGATCACGACCACCCTCATCATTCGATGGGGTATTGGAAAAATGGGTACTAGAGGAAGAGTGTGTATCATCGGTAGCCCTCCTCGGTACTAGTAGTCTGGTAGCTCCAACGATATGACACATAAGAGGCATCATATCACATGACATCTCCCTCCAAAACTCCAAGAGCATAGGATTTGTCTCTATGTCTCGCATCAAGGTGGATGCCCACCTCAACCAAAAGTGCATAGAGTCAGTCAACCAAATCCAACCTAAATCTAGTATACGGCCTATGATGCATTCCAGGTATCTGCACTCGAGGACCCTGACCCATTGTAGCCTTAGGCATCTCCTAATCTGCATCTAGTGTGGGAGGATGCACGTCCCCAAGGAATGTGCCAATATCTACAAAGTATATAGTACACAACAATAATTAGACATTTTCATAAAACAATTTAATAAAACAAGTTAAAGAACGTGTTAGAATTAATTTTATTTTAATTAAGTAAGACAATAAAATGAAACTAGATTAATTTAAACAAAACACTAATATTACCTCTAGCATTTGGTGGATCATTCGGTGTGAAGAGGATGTTCAGACATCCTCGCTAATCCAACCCCATGTAAGGACACGAAACCATCACAAACATGTGATCGGCCTCACTGGCTAGTATCCCCAGTGCGTTAGTGGAAATCCTGGTCGGAAACTTTGGCTGACCCCTCTTGGGCATCATCTCGCCCACTTGTGCATCCACACCTGAGTCATCGACCTAGAAGGTTGATAGACAAAAGTAGGCCTCCTCTCCAGAAACCTCTCAAAAATAAACAAAACAACACTGAAGAAAAAGGGAAATTCTCCCTCCCATGTATCATATAGCGCAACATCTATCTAGAGATATACAAAACTACCGCAAAAAAATGGCAGACCATCTAATACATCATGGCCTTTGTACCAAAGAATCAACATAATACAAAATAGTGCAACTAATGCATTGCTCATCACTGGTAAAGTGTGCAATGGTTTTCATTAACAGTGAGAGGCACCTAACCTCCTCTGCACCGAAAGAAGTGATATGTATTTGTCCACCAGACACCGGGAAATCAGCTAGAGAAATTACATCAACCCCAATATATCTTTGAGAGTACATGAGTTAACTCTATGTTGCAACATCGATTGGGATATCAGGGAACTAGGGAAAATCCTCCCCTCTCCTGGATAGCCCAGTGATAAAATATATATCCTCCTCGATGGGTTGGTACCATTGACTAGGAATGACACAGAAAGCATGTCGATGGACATCCCATTGACATATTAGCTACACCAAGAACCCGGAGTTCCCCTTCAGGGATGTAATTAAGGAGTCCTACATTCCTCAAGAGGACTTGGATCGTTGCAGTAATAGGGCAAGGGTACAAATCCCTCACCCTCGCCTCCCAATCTCATACAACATTGTACAAATCAACCCTCTAATGTTGAACTCTCCACTCATAGATCTACATGATTAACTTATAAAACACACTAGCCTCATACATAACACATAAAAAAAATTGGTAAATAGAAATTTATTTATAAATACGAAAAAATAATTTTCTTCAAAAAATAAGTAAATTTCATCATCGGTGCGCCCAAAAAATAGTCAAGCACTGCTCGCGGTGGGTATATTACTTGTGAGCATTGTCTACAGTGCGCAAATGTAACAAATTTTATAAAATAATATAACAAATTTTATACAGTGCCTTATGTTACATTTGTGTTGGTAAACTTATGCATCGGTGCGTTAATGATTACCCAATGCACCACCATAAAAAATTAGAGCCTAAATGCCAAAGTACCGTAATTATCAATTTTAAAAAAATTATTGGTGCAGTGCGTCGTATTTCCTGTAACGCATCGGTGCATGTCGGGAAAGGCTACGTAGCACAGTAAAAAAAAAAAATTAAATGGTTTTACGATGCTTTAGTATTTTAAGCTTTTATTATTTTAGGCGGTGCGTCGGTTAACCTTAATGCACTAGTGCATTAAGGTTAACCGACACACCGCCTAAAATAATAAAAGATTAAAATACTAAAGCATCGTAAAACCATTTTTAAAAAATTTGTTACTGTGGTGCGTAGCCTTTCTCGACATGCACCGGTGTGTTACAGGAAATGCGATGCACCACACCAATAAAAAAAAATTAATTGATAATTACAGTACTTTGGCATTTTGGCTCTATTTTTTTACGGTGGTGCGTTGGGTAATAATTAATGCACCGGTGCATAATTTTACCAACGCACCGCATAAAATAATATATCTTGTTTATGTGGTGTGTCATTTAATGCAACGCCCCAGTGCATTAATGTTATTTCAATGCACTGCGAAAAAACAGCTATATTATTTTACGTGATGCATCGGTAAAATTATGCACCGGTGCATTAAATTTTACCCAACACACCAGTGTGTTATCATTTAAAAACACACCACAAAAAAAAATTAGGCATGGTGTTTCTGTGCACCCTATAAATTTTCAGGGTGCACCATCCGCAGTGCGAAACAAACAACTAGAACGCACCAAGCAAAAAAAAAAACAGTGGAAATTTAACTGAATTTTGAATTTTAATCCACTAAAAGTTTAAGTTATAAAGAAATAGAGACATTACCTGGACATTCCCTCGTTGGGGAAGCATGGTTTTCACGTAGTCCAAAAAACCAAATTTTCCCACCGTTTGGAAAAATTATAAAGCCACGCACCGAGCAACGAATGGAAGGAAGACAGGAAAGGGAATCACCGACGACATGGTACTTCAGATAGGAAAATTTTGCACTGGTACTTGAGAGCTCTACAGCACTAAAAAGGGTAAAAATGAATTTTACGATCGATAAAAAAAAAAATTATTTAACCCTGTTATGGTGAGCTCGATTATTAGACGCACCGGTGCATCAATATTTAAGTAGCGCACCAAAGTTTTTTTTTTTTTAAATAACCCTACCACAGTGCACCATTTTTTAGAGAAACGATGCGTCGGTATTTAAGTAGCACACCAGAGTATATTGTTTTTGAAATAACCCTACCACGGTATGCCATTTTTTAGAGTACCAGTCCGTCCATAGTAGAAAATGCACCTATGCGTTATGTATTTATAAAAGCATCATAAAAAAAACATCTGCTAAAACCTCTACATGCTTGCCTCCGCTAGTGTCCTCCGCTATAAACAGATTTTTGGGCTATTTTTATAGGGGCTTCCGCAAAAACCTCCGCTAGAGGGTCTTTTCCTTGTAGTGGATCGGGAATAATTGGGAACAATAGTGTTGATAAGCAGCACATTAAACTGGGTGGATTGAGAAGATGCATGTTTGCATGAAAGGGAAGGTAATGGGATGCCCATCGTGGAAGGAGGATCTTCAAGTGATCTACAAGGTTGTACGATGATAAAAGGAGGAGTTGTGTGGCCATGAACGTTGGCACACTGGTTACTAGAGAAGACAGAATGTTTGGATGCATTCATATGAAACTTTGAGTTTATAATATATTATGTTGATTTGAGGACTATAATCAATTTAAAGTGGGAAACACAATCATGTTGTAATTATGAATGTGGATGGATAATCCATATGGTCAGAGGTTGGATAAGTTCCAACACACCATGGCAGAATGCCTAATATGAAGAGTAATCAACCTGAAATCAATGCAAGGATCCATTGTGTGCGAATGTGGCCATGGAAATTGGCACATTGGGTGAATTCATATGATGAATCGAATGCAATTTGAATAAGCTTGGTATCTTGGTGCATGTATAAGGAATGTTGATTTCCTTTTTTCCTTATGTCATCGAATAAGATAAAAAATTATTTAATTTCTAGTGTGCACAATTTCGAAATTGTTTGGAAACCACTGCAAGTGTGTAATGAAAGTGTATGTGCATGAGATACTAACAATTTGTTTGGGTGTGTGAAGATGTAATTGCAGGGAGAAGGGTCTTGGATATGGTAGTGTTATAACTCCATGAGGAATACCAATACATGTTGAGCCAAACTGTTATGAGAAAGAAGATCTCATACTTGTGAATCTGGTTCTATGTGGAACAGACCTGAAAATGAAAATGTGGAGTTAAAAAAAAATATGTAGGTAACAGATTTGAAATTTGATTGAAATTGATCATGGTATCTCACAATTACTATATGCATGTGATACAAGTGAGATAACAGGTATGTCCTGAAGGGATAGATGATGGTCGTTAAGTTGTAAATCATGGAAAAGTCTATTGTTGTTACGGGAGAATTTTGTGATAATTCATGATCATCATAAGAATGTTGTGTTGAGGTAACATGGGTCAAAGGGATGCTTTCAGAAAAGCAAGTCAGAGGGATGTCTCGACAGATCAAGCTTGAGGGACGCCTCAGCAGTAAGAATCAGTGAAGTCTCAAAAACTCTTCTTGTGCAATAAAATCTTGGGTAGGTAAGATGGATCGCTTGGGGGACTATATAGAAGAGAAGGGGATTCTTGAGCCTGAGCCTAAAAGGCAAGTGATTGCAAGGAAGGGGAGACTTCGATAATTCATGTGTAAGACTTGATGGAGTCTCTGAAAATTTTGTTATCTGTTGATTGGGATCATGTGCACAATTAGTATGACAAGGAAAATAGTGATCCGAGTAAACATGAAAACCATGTGGATGTAGATCCATGAAATGCACAAGATAAGTATTGTGTTAATATGTAAATTTTCCTCTTAAATTATGAACAACAATAAAATGTAATGCATGAAATTGTGAATGATATATTGTTGGAGGCAGGCCAAAGCGGAAAAGCAAGGCATTTTTGGGAAAGAAAGCATGCACGAGGAAAGAGATAGCTGGAAGAAATAACACCATGCGCGCATGCGAGGGAATACCTAACGATGGTAGGGTTAGGGTTTTGGTAAGGTATTGTAAACGACTGAAGAGACAGAAATGTATTAATAGAGATACTTATGTATCATAAGGGGTTGGTTCGAATATATACTTAGGTATCATTGGGATTATGGTTGTTATTGTTTTGGTTATGCATGAGTTGATGTGATACGTGATAGCTTGTTGTATGATCTATTTTGTATAAGTTGTTGAGCTAGAGAGGATGAAGGAGGGTAGATCTTGAGGGTTAGAACACAGGTTGGGGATCCTGATGTGATCTAGTCCACCTCATATATATCTTACTCGACTGAGGGGAGTTGTAAGCGCGCGACATTGTAGATGCGAAAATACTATAATAAAAGATCTGAGAGACAAATCTTTGTGGACGTATCCCAAGAGGGGGTGAACCATGATAACATATATGTTATGTGATGAATGCATGCATATCTTTATTGTATTCAGCAGTTATTATTATGTTGAATGAATGAGTTGTTATATTTCCTGCTTATTTGTCGATAACAGTATACTGTGTTTACAAGTTATAATAAATGGTTCAATATATAGCTCTCTTATTTCACACTCAATCCTAGGTTGTAAACACCCGAGTCTTACAGCCACCCATTAAATTTATCTTGGGTGAGACTGCGCAGCGCATTCTCTGTGTTGTGTTTCCTTCTGGTTTACTACGAGGGTCGATAGTTTTAGAGGCTTTGTTGTAAACCCGAACAGACATGAACCCTGGGTCAATAAAATCAGACAGAATAGAAGAATAGTAACAAACAAATGGTTTTCTTTCCATTGGTAGAAACAAGAGAGGGTTGAGTAGATGAGATAAGCCAAAGATCTRTTGGAGGCAGATCAAGAAAAGGTTAGGGCAGAGAGMAATGATCCATTAGAAGGGAATGTTGAGATCRTGGAATCCCACAAAAGCAGAGATCAAAGTCTGGTTAAGAACAAAAGAGCTAGAGTTTKCAAAGAAGGAAAACAGAAACCCTAGACTAACACCCCACAAATATCTTGAGAAATACGTGTTTACGGATTTACACRAAGTCTTTTTTTGTGATTTTCCACATCTATTGTAGGAATGGATATTAAGGTTGAAGGATAACCATGCAAMGAACCAGATTYGACAACTAGAGTGGACCCCAGTATAGATTGAACAGTTACAGAAGGTGAACAACAAGTTCACYCGCGCAATAGATTTTTGGCTTGACAGTATTGTGGTAGGTTTTATAATAGAGTTTGCAGTCAACACAACGAAGTCGTACAGCATAGCGGAGMAAGATTTTATACRAGGACCTAGAGGAAGRTACATTCRATCATTGTATACTTCTATTAAGATACYRTTTTATAACAAAGGAGTACTGACAATGGAGTCAGACAGCTAAACTTTCCTGCGTGCATGGGGGAAGGGGGGAAGCACTAACAGAAAGAGGAGAAATGGAARGAGTAAAGGATAAGGGAAAGTAGGAGGAACCCTTGGACCCAATCATGATGGATGATGACCAGATCAAGCAGATCATGGAAACAATTTGAAAGACRCGTAGCGAAGTACCCTACCAATACAAGGTGAATACCAAGAAGAGAGTCGTAGCCACGAGGGAAGGCTTGGTGAGTGATGAGRAAGAGGTAGAGGATCTMTGGGATGTGGARCAGATTGAGGAAATCATGCGCACAACATATGAGAGGAAGACAAGAGGTCCAAGAAYGGGAAGAGAAGGCATCAATCYRATCTGTATTAATGTCAGTTTTGAACCCATAAACCCATGTGCAACTAATACACCAAAGAGAACACCACCATTTAGACAATCGAAGTTCAAAAGCAGACAAATAGCAGGAAKTACATCTACAAAAGGAACAACAAMTGGAGGATCTAGTTCAGGYAGCAYTAGTCAGGTATMTACACCACGAGGAGGTAGTCGTTCGGCATTCAGAATGGCAGGACACGATCCCACCATCAGGTTACCAGAATTTCGARGAGAAGTAGCAGAAGACCCTGAGAAACATTTGTTCATTTGTGAAAAKATCTGGGAAGCAAAACAGATCTTTGATGAAGATACCAAACTCACGCAGTTAGTGATTACGCTAAGAGACCATGTACTAGACTGGTACATGAGTTTAGACACAAACAGTGCTCYGGKGATGACAAGGACACTGACAGACATTAAGAAGTTACTGATAAATGAGTTCCAAAAGCYGAGCTCAAAGGATCAATACATGAATGAGATGATAAAAATATGACAAAAACCAAGAGAATCTGTATGGGATATTGACCAGAGATTCAAGCGACTGAAGGGAAAGTTAAAATATCTCATGACCAACATGCAGCATCGGCACTTGTTTGTCAATACACTACTCCCACACTTAAAATATCCATTGCAACAACAGAAGTTCCAGATGCAGGCATAGGCTCTGCAGGCAGCCTTGCAACTGGAAGAAAACCAGTACCAGCAAACAGACCTAGCTATTGAAGAGATGAAGGAAGACTTGAAGAACTTAATGTTTCAACTAAACCAGAATAAGAGCAAAGACAAACGAGAAGTTGTTTTGTGTACCACATGCAGGATGGAAGGCCACCACAAGAACAAATATCCAACATTCGCGCAGTATATGGCAGCAGGAATACCAAACCAGTTACCCTCAGGAGGACCATGGTGTGAAGTATGTAAGAAACTAGTTCACGACCCTTATCATTGCCCGATGTTGCATAAATACCAGACAGTCCCAAAGAGTTCATATTTCACCTTTTTCAAGTCAGTAGGCCATGATGAAAAATATTGTAGAACTATGGATTTGATGCAAGAAAGGACATCAAACGCGTATAGAGTGAAAGAAGAAATGATGATGGGGCAAGCCGCACCACAATTTAATCCAATTCCAGCTCCATACAACACTGCGCAGTAGTAGTATAATACTCTGCAGCAACCATACAATAACGTGCACCACAGTACAATGCAGCACCACTTCAATACAATATCGCGTAGTATAATCAAGCGCCTCAGTATAATGCATCGAGACAAGATAGAGTAGGCTACAGAGGTGGAGGACAAGCAAGAGGAGGTTTTGGATGAGGTTGAGGACCAATGGTGTGTCACAATTGTCAACAACCGGGACATTATGCAAGAGAATGTCCACTTCCACCAGCAACTTGTATGTATTGTCGCATGTCAGATCATGATACAGAAGAATGTCCAACACTACTAGTAAATATCCAAGAAAAGAGGAACCAGAACAACCAGAATGTTCAGTGGATTTCTGCCGAAGCAAGGGATGAAGGATGAAACATTAATATAGTTACTCGTGGAGGAGATAAAACAGGGGACGATGTTGTTCGACAAGAGCTAGCACAAAATAAATGGGTGAAAAAGAACGTCGAACCAAGAAAGTAGTTCGACGTGCAAAAGGAAAAGGAGATATTTAAGCAAGCTCGACAAGAATTCCAGAAGGAAGATATTGCGACGACTTCAACTACGCAACAAAGCAAGGAAGCACCAGAATACGAAATGCCTCTGTTATTGGATCGTACCAATGAAATACATTCCATGGGAAAAGTAAGTACAATCAAAGGCTTTTTACAATCATGTGTAAAGTTATTAAGTGATCCATCATCTGTGAAAATATTGAAAAACATACTAGAAAAATGTAGCATCGATACGGAAGGAAAAATAGAACCAAAAACATTTAATCACCTACACACAAGAAGAAGAACAAGTAGGGAGTTTAGACTSAATGCCAACATTGGAGATTTYAATATGGGAGACATCATAYTGGATCTAGGATCTGAAGTTAATGTATTACCAAAGAATACATGGCAATGCATGGGAGAGCCAATGTTAKGATATTCACATGTTCAATTGAAACTGGTAAACCAACACATAGTCCTACCAATAGGTAGACTGAAAGGAGTGACAGTAGACCTAGATGGAGTGCACACTAAAGAATATTTTGAAGTCATTGAAACAGTGGACGACACAACACCTTACCCAGCGTTGCTTGGTCTGGATTGGGCATTTGATAACAATGCTATAATCAACTTAAAGACCAGGAAAATGACATTTGATTTAGGAGAATACAGGGTCATCACGCCATTAGATCCATCGAAAGGGGAGAGGTTTGTAGAACCTACATGCTTGGACTTAGAGGAAATCATCCAGTTGTACAGAACAACTGTGCATGATGAGGATTACGTGAACCCAACTACAGATGGGATACTCAGTCGACAGAGCATTAATTCATGTGAAACAGATTCAGGTACCGGTTTAGAGAACTGGCAACAATGGCTACATGAAGCATCCACGAGAAGATGTACAAGAATAGATCGCACAGTAAGATGCGTAGGCACAAAAATCAGAGAACCACCTAGTTTCCACGAAATCAACGATTTGGAAACATTCTTAGCACAATATGAAGATAAAGTCTTAGAGAACTAGATCATGTTAGCACTTGATCTAGAACTCAAGGCCACACCTGTAAGATGGTGGGGTGCACAGAAAGAGACAATCAATACCAATGTAAGCGGTTACTGCGCATAAGGCTCGGCGCAAAATAGAAAAACAACAAGAAGCAGAAGTACAATGGATAAGGGACACCAGCAGAACACTTGGCAGAGTGTAGAACACTGTGGAAAATGACACCCCCATAGGAATGGCCTCATCATTTTATGCACACTCTAGAGGGCATACCAGCAAACTGGTATACAAACCAGGAATTACACAAAGGAACTACAACCTGGACCACATTGCAACAAAATTTCATAGTCACTTTCTCATTCGAGAATGAGAACCCCAACATAGATGTCGCTCTTAAAAATATAAGAGGAGTGATATTTATCAAAGAACCAGAAATAGAATTGATCACAGAAGAACAACAACGAAACAAACGAACAGTCAAGGAACTATTGTCATGTTACCACATACAAGAGGAAGCACTGGAGGAAGACAATCTGCGTGATATTTAGATTGAATAAGTGAAAGAAGAAAGAGATGTGTAAGGACCACCCATAGAATCAGAAGTCATTTTTGCATCGATCAAAGTAAAGAAAGTCAACATTGGGACAGTCGAGAATCCAAAAATGGCCAGCATTGGAAATTACTGGGATGAGCAAACAGTGGAAGTCATAACAGAGTTCTTGTGCAAGTACAACGACTTGTTTCCCACAACATTTATAGAGATGAAGGGTATAGTCGGAGAGTTAGGAGAAATGAATATACCACTCAGACCTGAAGCGAGATCGATCAGACATCGACCTTACAAACTAAACCCAATATATAAGCATAAATTCAAAGCTGAGATCGACAAGATGCTCAAAGTTAGCATCACAGAACCGGTCAAAGAATCAGAATGGATAAGCCTGATGGTTGTACAGGATAAGAAACAAGGATGGATAAGGATATGCGTCGACTTGAGGAAGTTAAACGATGCATTCCTACATGACCCATTCCCTACACCATTCACGGACGAAGTGTTATAAAACGTAGGTGGGCACGAAGCTTACTCATTCACTAATGGATTCTCAGGCTACCATCAGATCAAGATAACACAAGAAGACAGATACAAGACCATGTTTGCAACAGAATGGGGATCTTATCAGTACATAGTCATGTCATTTGGACTGAAGAATGTACCAACAATCTTTTCCAGAGTAGTCATTGTTGTGTTTAAGGAATTCATCCACCAGTTTCTCGAAGTATACCTGGATGATTGGACAGTCTACAATTTGTTGAAAGACCATGAAGAAGTCTTACAGCTAATGTTAGAAAGATGGAGACAGTGTCAGATATCACTGATCATAAATAAATGCATATTTGGAACACCATTTGGGATACTATTGGGCCATATAGTATGTAAATAAGAGTTATTAGTAGACCCTGCAAAGATTGCAGTAATTGTTAACTTACCCCCACCAAAAATAGTTTGTCATATAAGAGCAACGTTGGGACACACAAGATACTACAGGAATTTTATCAAAGGGTACGTGCAGATTACTGCACCAATGGAAAAAATGCTAAGAAAGGATACAAAGTTTCAATGGAACGACGAGTGTCAACATGGTCTGGATACCCTAAAGGAAAAGATGGTCACTGCACCAATATCAGTCTTTCCATACTGGGAGAAGACATTCTATTTCCATGTAGATGCATCAGCTATAGCACTTGGAGCTATCTTGGCACAGTCAGGAGTGGGGGTCTTGGATCACCCGATATAATTTGCGAGAAAGAAACTATCAGACTCAGAACATAACTATAACACGACTGAAAGAGAAGGCCTAGCTATGGTCTATGCACTGCAAAAGTTCAGACACTACTTATTGGGAAAACACTTTAAGATGTTCATAGATTACTCAACCCTAAAATACCTAGTCAACAAGCCAGTGTTGGGGAGGAGAATATGTCGATGGTTACTCCTATTTCAATAATTTGACTTTGAAGTAATCATCAAACCAGGAAAATTGAATGCAGGACCTGACCACCTATCAAGGGTCACAAATGGAGAAGAACCTTTGAATTTAGAAGACAAATTTTCAGATGCACAGTTATTCTCAGTCCATATCGTTGATGAATACTTCACATATATCATTCAGTACTTGAGGATAGGTACTGCATTGCAAGAATATAGCACTACATAGAAGAAAAACCCAGTAGTCTGCATTGTTGACTATCAACTGATTGTAGGACACCTATACAAAATGGATGTAGATAGCATCTTGCAAAGGTATGTGTTAGAACATTAAAGACCACGAGTTTTAGTAGAAGCCCATAAGGGAATAGAGGGAGGAAATTACGCAGGTAAAGATACTACGCAGAAGGTATTGTGTGCAGGAATATGGTGGCCAATGATTCACAGAGACTTGAAGGAGTACTGTCAAAGATGTCATGTCTGTCAAAGGGTAGGAAAACCTAACAGAAGGGACGAGATGCCATTACAACCACAAGTAACATTACAAGCATTCAACAAGTGGGCAATAGACTTTGTGGGACCAATCAACCCTCCAGCAAAAATAACAAGAGCTAGGTACATTATCACTGTGACGGAGTACCTAACAAGTGTTAGAATATAAAGGATTGTGTTCTCATTTTACCATGATGATATCCTCNAGGTTGAGGACCAATGGTGTGTCACAATTGTCAACAACCGGGACATTATGCAAGAGAATGTCCACTTCCACCAGCAACTTGTATGTATTGTCGCATGTCAGATCATGATACAGAAGAATGTCCAACACTACTAGTAAATATCCAAGAAAAGAGGAACCAGAACAACCAGAATGTTCAGTGGATTTCTGCCGAAGCAAGGGATGAAGGATGAAACATTAATATAGTTACTCGTGGAGGAGATAAAACAGGGGACGATGTTGTTCGACAAGAGCTAGCACAAAATAAATGGGTGAAAAAGAACGTCGAACCAAGAAAGTAGTTCGACGTGCAAAAGGAAAAGGAGATATTTAAGCAAGCTCGACAAGAATTCCAGAAGGAAGATATTGCGACGACTTCAACTACGCAACAAAGCAAGGAAGCACCAGAATACGAAATGCCTCTGTTATTGGATCGTACCAATGAAATACATTCCATGGGAAAAGTAAGTACAATCAAAGGCTTTTTACAATCATGTGTAAAGTTATTAAGTGATCCATCATCTGTGAAAATATTGAAAAACATACTAGAAAAATGTAGCATCGATACGGAAGGAAAAATAGAACCAAAAACATTTAATCACCTACACACAAGAAGAAGAACAAGTAGGGAGTTTAGACTCAATGCCAACATTGGAGATTTTAATATGGGAGACATCATATTGGATCTAGGATCTGAAGTTAATGTATTACCAAAGAATACATGGCAATGCATGGGAGAGCCAATGTTAGGATATTCACATGTTCAATTGAAACTGGTAAACCAACACATAGTCCTACCAATAGGTAGACTGAAAGGAGTGACAGTAGACCTAGATGGAGTGCACACTAAAGAATATTTTGAAGTCATTGAAATAGTGGACGGCACAACACCTTACCCAGCGTTGCTTGGTCTGGATTGGGCATTTGATAACAATGCTATAATCAACTTAAAGACCAGGAAAATGACATTTGATTTAGGAGAATACAGGGTCATCGCGCCATTAGATCCATCGAAAGGGGAGAGGTTTGTAGAACCTACATGCTTGGACTTAGAGGAAATCATCCAGTTGTACAGAACAACTGTGCGTGATGAGGATTACGTGAACCCAACTACAAATGGGATACTCAGTCGACAAAGCATTAATTCATGTGAAACAGATTTAGGTATCGATTTAGAGAACTGGAAACAATGGCTACATGAAGCATCCACGAGAAGATGTGCAAGAATATGTTGGATTACTGAGAGGGGGGGTGAATCAGTAATAACGTAATTATAATCCTTTTTCTTCAAATGTTAAATCAATGTAGAATTATTATCCAAAAGTGAGTAGTAATAAA
>JZKD02S1889264.1:24932-52575 GCA_000966675.3 Picea glauca
ATATCCTCGTCTCCCAACCACAGGTCGAAGCCTCCCTCCGAGCACCTTAACCTTGACCTGAGAATTCCTCTGGAAGCAAACCCTAGGCTAGATAGCCAAACAAAGAGCAGTTCATCTCTCCCCAAGGATAGCGCATCACAAAAAGCTGATCGGATAGTCCAAACCCTAGCCAAGAGATATCCAAGCCAAATACTGAAACTTGTTGTTGATGCAGCTGCACCTGCAACCCTCCTCCAAACCTGCGCACCATCTACACCTGCAGTGCGCACCAACTAGGAAAAATGCAGTCCTGATATATGTCAAATGAGAAACTGGCGCCCTGTATTTATAGTAATCCTGCCAGTTTACTGGGGCCGACTTCTCCTTCTGGGTAGGTGTCTGTTTAGTATATTATTATTAATTATGGTCGACTTCTTCTCTTGGAGGCTAATAGCCTAATATAAATTATATTCTTGAGCCGACAAGGCTTCTAGGGTTATTGGCCAATTCATTAGGGTTTCTCTTGCTTCTCGGAGTCTTCTATTCTCATCAGGTTCACATGTAGAGGTAAATACCTCCCGCAGCTACTATAATATTAACAACAAGATGGGTGGAAGCCGCACTAGTGAAGGATTGCAGCACAAAAATAGCAACACACTTCTTATTTGAGCAAGTGATCACTATATTTGGGTGCTAAAGAGTTTTGATGAGTGACCAAGGCACACACTTCATAAATACAACCATCATCGCTATGACTGAAGAGTTTGATGTCCATCATCAGAAGAGCACACCATATCACCCACAGGCAAATAGCATAGTGTAAGCATTCAACAAAATCCTGGAGAACACGCTGACAAATATCTGTAATGTCAACAGAGATGACTGGGACCTCAAAGTACTCGTCATATAATGGGAATACAGGACTACGTGCAAAACTTTGACAGGGCACACACCATTCAAACTGGTTTATGGCCAAGAAACAGTGGTGCCATTAGAATTTCTAGTACCAATCTTCCGCGTAGCAGCAATTACACAAATGACCGAATGAGGAGCAGTACAGGAGAGATTGAATCAGTTAATGACCATGGAGGAAGAGAAGATCTTAGCAAGATTCCACCAACAAGTTCAGAAAGCAAGAGACAAAGCTTGGCATGATAGACACGTAAAGAAGAAAACTTTCAATGAAGGAGATCTAGTACTGATGTATGACAGCAAATCGTTTCAACATCTAGTAAAGATATGAATGCATTGGCTAGGACCATACGAGGTAAAATATGTCACAGATGGAGGACTCAGGATTTATACAATTGGAAGAATTATCAGGCGCAAAACTCAGAGGGATGATCAATGGGAGCCGACTGAAGCTGTACAAGGACAATCGACCACCCACTGCGCAGTAAAAAAAAACAAATGGTTGTAATTACTACCAATAGAGGCACAGTGCACCAGGGGAAGAAAAGACACCCACACTTAGGAACACAAACGCGGCGAGGATAAGGACAATGGTCACATACAAAGTTAAACAAGCGGGAGAAAGAAAGTTAGCAAAAGAAGAACGACATGACAGCACTAGGCTAAATTAAAGGATGATAAGAACCGATGGGATGCCACATTAATCATGCCAGCCAGAGATGGAAAGACAGAGTAATGGAAAGTATGAAACTGTTGGAGGTGCATTGAACTTGTAATTAAGTTGCATTAACCCCGTAATTAAGGAAGCGTCCTCGACAATATGCTTGGGAAACCCATACAACACACAGACGCAGGAGAAAATAGTCTATTCGTGAAAAGAGAGCAGACAAAGAGCGATAGAGGCTAAAGAGAATAGTGTGATTTCACTGAGATCACAGAGACTATTTGAATTTAGAAAACATTTAATATTAACCGCCATGGCACTGCCCAAGAAAGCAGAAGCAAGACAGACTGCCAGAAAAACCAAAGTTCAGACCAGATCACGCGTACAGGTGGAAGAAGGTGAACAGCAGTCGTCGGAGATCGTCAATGTCGAGGAAATCCCATCTCCAAACACAGCACTGGTGAACCCTACACCCATAGTGGAAGAAACCCAACAGACTGCACTAGAGGGCACGAGTATAGATATACTAACATAGGTACAGGAGCAGTTGAACCTAGACACCAACACCCTGAAGGAGGTGCAACTAGAGAACACCGAAGTAGCTCCAAAAGTCAATGGAACGACGTCGAATATGGAAGCAGCAATCAAGCTAGATGATTCTCAAATGACCATATCATACCACCCACTAGAAGGAACAATAGAAGATTTCACGGGTTGGTAGGAATGGTCAACTGAGGAAAAACCGGAAGCCACTAGAACTTTGAGCAAACCAGCACCGCCGAAGAAACACAAGATACAGATACCCAGGTCACCTCGCAAGAAACTTTCCATAGAAATAGTTCTACCGTGTATACCAGATGGGGTACAGGTAGGAACAGACCTGATGGGTCATATAGGAAAGCTCAAATACTCGGACCATGATGTAGCAGACGAAGACAAGTTTCCAAAACTTGCAAAGAGAGTGTACATGGAGACAGTTGGCACAAATTCGTTTGGGGAACCGATTAATCATCCACTCTAATGGGCAACCGGGTTGGAGAAGACAGGCATTTTAGGACTGGTAGACCTACCACATTTTGGCAGAGGTCAGTACGCAACCACATGCATCAAACAGTTGTTAGTAGTCACGCATGGTGGGGGCATCTGGGTGGATAAGCTCGTCTCAATAGACATAGAGCTTATTGAAAACATAACAAGATTGCCATCCTAGGGAATGGATCCCGCGCAGTTTCTGGATGGAGAAGCCAGGGAGAAAGTGCTAGCATAAGAGATGAAGAAGAAGTATGGCACCGACTAGGGGATAAGAGGGATCATTATCAAGAGGATCAACGATGTCACAACACAATTGGGTGCAAAAATTTTAGCCTGCAAGTTGCTAAGAAAATGCCACNATATCCTCGTCTCCCAACCACAGGTCGAAGCCTCCCTCCGAGCACCTTAACCTTGACCTGAGAATTCCTCTGGAAGCAAACCCTAGGCTAGATAGCCAAACAAAGAGCAGTTCATCTCTCCCCAAGGATAGCGCATCACAAAAAGCTGATCGGATAGTCCAAACCCTAGCCAAGAGATATCCAAGCCAAATACTGAAACTTGTTGTTGATGCAGCTGCACCTGCAACCCTCCTCCAAACCTGCGCACCATCTACACCTGCAGTGCGCACCAACTAGGAAAAATGCAGTCCTGATATATGTCAAATGAGAAACTGGCGCCCTGTATTTATAGTAATCCTGCCAGTTTACTGGGGCCGACTTCTCCTTCTGGGTAGGTGTCTGTTTAGTATATTATTATTAATTATGGTCGACTTCTTCTCTTGGAGGCTAATAGCCTAATATAAATTATATTCTTGAGCCGACAAGGCTTCTAGGGTTATTAGCCAATTCATTAGGGTTTCTCTTGCTTCCCGGAGTCTTCTATTCTCATCAGGTTCACATGTAGAGGTAAATACCTCTCACAGCTACTATAATATTAACAACAAGATGGGTGGAAGCCGCACCAGTGAAGGATTGTAGCACAAAAATAGCAACACACTTCTTATTTGAGCAAGTGATCACTATATTTGGGTGCTAAAGAGTTTTGATGAGCGACCAAGGCACACACTTCATAAATAGCACCATCAGCGCTATGACTGAAGATTTTTATGTCCATCATCAGAAGAGAACACCATATCACCCACAGGCAAATAGCATAGTGTAAGCATTCAACAAAATCCTGGAGAACACGCTGACAAATATCTGTAATGTCAACAGAGATGACTGGGACCTCAAAGTACTCATCATATAATGGGAATACAGGACTACGTGCAAAACTTTGACAGGGCAAACACCATTCAAACTGGTTTATGGCCAAGAAACAGTGGTGCCATTAGAATTTCTAGTACCAATCTTCCGCGTAGCAGCAATTACACAAATGACCGAATGAGGAGCAGTACAGGAGAGATTGAATCAGTTAATGACCATGGAGGAAGAGAAGATCTTAGCAAGATTCCACCAACAAGTTCAGAAAGCAAGAGACAAAGCTTGGCATGATAGACACGTAAAGAAGAAAACTTTCAATGAAGGAGATCTAGTACTGATGTATGACAGCAAATCGTTTCAACATCTAGTAAAGATATGAATGCATTGGCTAGGACCATACGAGGTAAAATATGTCACAGATGGAGGACTCAGGATTTATACAATTGGAAGAATTATCAGGCGCAAAACTCAGAGGGATGATCAATGGGAGCCGACTGAAGCTGTACAAGGACAATCGACCACCCACTGCGCAGTAAAAAAAAACAAATGGTTGTAATTACTACCAATAGAGGCACAGTGCACCAGGGGAAGAAAAGACACCCACACTTAGGAACACAAACGCGGCGAGGATAAGGACAATGGTCACATACAAAGTTAAACAAGCGGGAGAAAGAAAGTTAGCAAAAGAAGAACGACATGACAGCACTAGGCTAAATTAAAGGATGATAAGAACCGATGGGATGCCACATTAATCATGCCAGCCAGAGATGGAAAGACAGAGTAATGGAAAGTATGAAACTGTTGGAGGTGCATTGAACTTGTAATTAAGTTGCATTAACCCCGTAATTAAGGAAGCGTCCTCGACAATATGCTTGGGAAACCCATACAACACACAGACGCAGGAGAAAATAGTCTATTCGTGAAAAGAGAGCAGACAAAGAGCGATAGAGGCTAAAGAGAATAGTGTGATTTCACTGAGATCACAGAGACTATTTGAATTTAGAAAACATTTAATATTAACCGCCATGGCACTGCCCAAGAAAGCAGAAGCAAGACAGACTGCCAGAAAAACCAAAGTTCAGACCAGATCACGCGTACAGGTGGAAGAAGGTGAACAGCAGTCGTCGGAGATCGTCAATGTCGAGGAAATCCCATCTCCAAACACAGCACTGGTGAACCCTACACCCATAGTGGAAGAAACCCAACAGACTGCACTAGAGGGCACGAGTATAGATATACTAACATAGGTACAGGAGCAGTTGAACCTAGACACCAACACCCTGAAGGAGGTGCAACTAGAGAACACCGAAGTAGCTCCAAAAGTCAATGGAACGACGTCGAATATGGAAGCAGCAATCAAGCTAGATGATTCTCAAATGACCATATCATACCACCCACTAGAAGGAACAATAGAAGATTTCACGGGTTGGTAGGAATGGTCAACTGAGGAAAAACCGGAAGCCACTAGAACTTTGAGCAAACCAGCACCGCCGAAGAAACACAAGATACAGATACCCAGGTCACCTCGCAAGAAACTTTCCATAGAAATAGTTCTACCGTGTATACCAGATGGGGTACAGGTAGGAACAGACCTGATGGGTCATATAGGAAAGCTCAAATACTCGGACCATGATGTAGCAGACGAAGACAAGTTTCCAAAACTTGCAAAGAGAGTGTACATGGAGACAGTTGGCACAAATTCGTTTGGGGAACCGATTAATCATCCACTCTAATGGGCAACCGGGTTGGAGAAGACAGGCATTTTAGGACTGGTAGACCTACCACATTTTGGCAGAGGTCAGTACGCAACCACATGCATCAAACAGTTGTTAGTAGTCACGCATGGTGGGGGCATCTGGGTGGATAAGCTCGTCTCAATAGACATAGAGCTTATTGAAAACATAACAAGATTGCCATCCTAGGGAATGGATCCCGCGCAGTTTCTGGATGGAGAAGCCAGGGAGAAAGTGCTAGCATAAGAGATGAAGAAGAAGTATGGCACCGACTAGGGGATAAGAGGGATCATTATCAAGAGGATCAACGATGTCACAACACAATTGGGTGCAAAAATTTTAGCCTGCAAGTTGCTAAGAAAATGCCACGGGGAGAAAGTCCCAACTGGGGTTGTTGCAGTTGCATCTCAGTGCATAGAAAGAACCACAATGAGTTGGGAACCATATCTCTTGAACTTATTCCTGGATGACTACAAGGATTCGCAAAATCTAGGAACAGAGTTTCACTATTCATGGTTGATCACATTAATAGCCTTCATGGGATGGAAAGAGCCAAGGCATGTAGTTTTTTGTACCATACCCAAACTGAATCAAGGAGCAAGATATTTATTTCTCAGAGCCAGGCCAGATGCTAGGAGAAAAAGGACGAACGGGTCCATATTTGAAGGATACCTACGCAACCTACAGGCAGCCATCTCCAAAAGGTGGAGAATAACACCAGAGGTCGTTGTGCGATATAAAGACATCGCCAACTTCCAGGCCACACGACATACCATGTGGATACGGGAGAGGAAGGATCCTGATAAACAGTGGCTACAGATGCACTACTGTATCACATAGGGCGACATCAACATGGTCATAAGCGAATGGGATGATGAGTGCAAGATTCCAGTCCTCACCCAGGAATTTCTGGAAAGAACGACAGAAGAAGAGGCAGGGTATGGAGAAACTCAGCTAAAGGAAATCCAAGTGCCCAAGAGATGAAGAACGGGCCAAGGAAAAACAACACAGACAAACGAAGGGCCAACAAATATAGGGACCCAAAATGAGAAGAAGGATAAGACGCAGTCAGCCAAGGAGCAGTAGCAATAGGCCAAGCATGTGCAAGAGACCACAGCAAGTCCCAAATCATAGGAACCGGGGGGAACCAAGAGGCCAACCACTCAGATAGGAGGTGTGCGCAAGAAAACAAAGGCACAAAGAACACCGCCAGAGTATATGATCACGGATGATGATGGAGAAATGATAGCCTGAATGGTCCAAGATTGTCTAGCCAAGGATTTTGACCATGTTGCGCACCATAGGGATAGGATTCAAGAGGAACCGACAGACATGCGGTAGCTCCTCAAGAAAATTGGTCAAGGGAAGACATCAAGCAGCAGGGGAATCAAACCATCAGCACTGCCGAGAAAAGAAAGAGTGAAAGAAGAAGAAAGAGATCCAGTCCAAGCAATACTGTAGTTGAACGTAACATTCCACATCACCCCTAGTATGTTGCGCATGGACGAAATTGTGGGGAAGACACCCTTGAAAGACTTAAGCCAAATCCAACTGGTGTTGACGAGGATACATTCTGGGGTACTACACAAGTTGTAGGTTAGCGTAAACCACAAGGTACAGTCTCACGCATGCAAAGACTTAACCGAATTGAAGCAGGCAACAAAGAAATGGGACATGCTGGAAATAGTCTATGAGCAAGATAAAACTGATACCCAGGAGGAAAGGGAGCGCATAAAAGGATTGGAGCAAAAAGTGGTAGGAACTTATGAGAAGATTCCACAAGCCGTGCAAAGAGATGAAATCACAGTAGCAGAAACGATTGATCGGATTGCGTAGGAAATCGATCAATATCGATCAAGAATATCTGAGACCATCTCATACCAACCACTCCACCAGTAGTAAAGGAGAAAAGGAAGCAAGACGCAACAATGCAGTTGCACGAGATAGAGCAGCAGGTCAGCACAGTAGCTGACTTGTTCAATAAAGAAGCGCAACTGTGGAGGAAGTTAGAGGAGGATCAGCAAGTCCAAAAGTGGGACAAGGAAGAATAAAGGATCAACGCAGTGATCCAAGACCTCAAGCAGAGGCAAAAGACAATGCCAATCATAGAACGCATCAAAGGGGCACAGGACATGAAGAGATTGCAAGCGGAGCTAACTATTGTGCAAACACAAAAACAGGAGCGTCTGGCTCAAATGGAACCGTTGCAGGAGCGAGTAGCATAAGTCCTGGCACAAGCAGAGGAAGCCAAGGCACAGATAGCACAAACCCAGGCACAGTGCGTGGAATTGATCAGTGAAGAAATTGTAGTCAAGATAGTGGACACGCTCAAGGAGAAGACTGTGAAGGCGCAGACACAGGCAGCAGAGCTCAAGGAAAAGTTCTAGGTGATCACTAAGGAGATCGAGGAAACACACAAAGCTTAGGTGGCTCAGGATGAGCCACATGTTAGTGTTGGGGGCTTGTTGGAGGTAGTCCAAAGCAGAAAAGCAAGGCCTTTTTGGGAAAGAAAGCATGCACGAGGAAAGCGACAACTGGAAGAAAGAACAGCTTGCGTGCATGCAAGGGAAGACCTAACAATGGTAGGGTTAGGGTTTTGGTAAGGTATTGTAAATGGATGAAAAGACAGAAATGTATAAATAGATATACTTAGGTATCATAAGGGGTTGGTTTGGATATATACTTAGATATCGTTGGGATTATGGTTGTTGTTGTTTTGGTTATGCATGAGTTGATGCGATACGTGATAGCTTGTTGTATGATCTATTTTGTATAATTTTTTGAGATAGAGACGATGAAGGAGGGTAGATCTTGAGGGTTATATCATAGGTTGGGGATCCTAGTGCGATCTAGTCCACCTCATATAGATCTTACCCGACTGAGGGGAGTTGTAAGCACGCGAGACTGTAGATGCGGAAATACTATAATAAAAGAGCTGAGAGCCAAATCTTTGTGGATGTAGCCCAGGAGGGGGTGAACCATGATAGCATCTGTGTTATGTGAAGAATGTTTGCATATCTTTATTGTATTCAGTAGTTATTATTATGTTGAATGAATGAGTTGTTACATTTCCTGCTTATTCGTTGATAATAGTATATTGTGTTTACAAGTTATAATAAATGGTTCAATATATAGCTCTCTTATCTCACACTCAATCCTAGGTTGTAAACACCTAATCCTTACAGCCACCCATTAAATCTATCTCGGGTGAGACTGCACAGTGCATTCTATGTGTTGTGTTGCCTTCTGGTTTATGAGGATAGCCGATAGTTTTAGAAGCTTTGTTGGAAACCCAAACAGACATGAACCCTGGGTCAATAAACTCAGACAGAATAGAAGAATAGTAACCAACATATGTGTATTGTTGAAATTGATGTAGGTATGTGCTAATGTCAATAGTTTAGGAAAGTAACAAACTATAAATAAAAGGAATATGATGTTGAAGGATAAAGGCATGACAAGTGTACTAAAAAAGAACATTGAGGACGGTGTTCCTTTGAAGGGGGAGGGGATTGTAACACCCCCTTTCCTAAACCTATGGTTATGTTGGGTGTGTGTTATATTCTTTGCATGGTTTGAACTAGTACGTTGCGTCGGGCGGGGGTAAGAGGGGGGCAGAGCACGCCCTTTCCCATGGGGTCATAGCGGGGCGGAGCCCCCCTACATGGGGGTTCAAGGGAAGCACCGCCAAAAAAAAATAGCGATTTTTTGTGTTTGTTTTTGGGTGGTTTTTCCGCACATGGTTTTCATCGATGGTTTTCTATTTTCATTTAAGGAAATAGGGTTATTGGATTAGGGTTTTAAATGCTACGGAATCCTATATGTATATTGTATTCTTAACAATGTATGGTGTGAATGAATATAGAATATGTTGGTTTTCCCGGTTTGGGTTTCCAAGGGAAAAATATCTATGTAATGTGTGTATTTGCCAATGTATCTTTTATGTTCTTTTAATGAAAATATGTTTGCAGTAAATAATTGTACAAGGTTAAAATATACATTTGGTATCAGAGCAATTATTGGCTTCAAAAGGATGCCTTTGTGGTCAGGGGTTTGTCTCAGGACTGTGATAAGCCTTGTTACAGTGGGAGATCTATGGTGTTTATTCTTCAAATGAAAAGAAATGGTGAGCAGTTCAAAAATAGAGATCAATAAATTTAATGGGCAAAGTTTTGAGCTATGGAAGCTCAATATGGAAGATATTGGTAGACATAGATAAATGGATGTGGTGGATCCAGGTACTGCACCTACAGGAACATAAGCAGATGAATAGAAAATTTTGGATCGGAAAGCGAAGAGCACAATCTGATTGTGTCTCTCAGATTCAATATTACTGAATGTGTCAATGGAAGATACATCCAAGGAGTTATGGGATAAGTTGGGGAACTTGTATCAGTCTAAGTCCCTAGTAAATAAAATGTTCCTGCGGAAGAAGTTGGATAACCTGACGATGAGATATGGAGACTCGATGACAGAACATTTGAATGCCTTCAATATTGTGGTAAGTCAATTATTATCTGTTGAGATTAAAATGTCTTATGAAGATAAGTGTATCAGTTTACTGTGCTCTTTACTAGACTCATGGGATAGTATGGTTGTGGTCAAAGGTAGTAATACAACTACCTTGATTTTTGATGATGTGGTCTCATCCTTATTGTTGAAGGATATGGGATGAAAGAACATGGAAGGACATAGCACAGATGCATTATTTGCAAGAGGACTCCACCAGAAAATAAATAGATCTAAGTCCTCAAGTGGGAGATATAAATCTAAGGGTGGATCTAAATCTCCCAGAAATTTTGTAAAGGTATGTTGGAGATGTGGAAAATAGGGGCACTTCAAGAAGAAATGTAGATCCAAGAATGTTGAGAGAGTGAAGGGATTTGAAAATAATCCCTCTACAAAAGAAAATACCTTCAAGGAAGAAGGAGAGGATGTGTACTTGTCTTCTTCAAGAACACATGTAGATCATGAGGCATGGTTGGTTGATTCAAGTGCATCCTTTCATATGACTCCCCATAGGGAGTGGCTCTGTGAATATGAAAGGTATGATGGAGGTAATGTTTTCTTGGGTGATGACTCAACAGCCAAAATCATAGGACAAGGAAGATTCAAGTTGAGGCTCATAGATGGAAGGATTAAAAAACTGCCTCGTGTTCTCTACATCCCAAGAATGGCCAGAAATTTGATTTATGTAAGCAAAATGGACGATGCAGGGGTAAAAACAGTATTTGAAAAAGAAACATGTGGGATGGTTCGAGGAGAAATGGTGTTGTTAAAGGGAGTTCATATTGGAACTCTATATAAGTTGCAAGGAAGAACTATTAGTGATGGGATTAATAGTTCCATTGTTCCTGGTATTGGAGCTAAAGAAGAAAACATTCCTACAGTATCTGGAGAAAAGGTTATGTTGTGGCATCAAAGATTGGGGAATATCGAAGAGAAGGGTCTTCGACTACTACACGGTAAATGTATGGTTGAAGGTATGTCTAAATACTCTCTGGATTTTGATTTATGTGAACATTGTGTATATGGGAAGTAGAATCGGATAAGATTCCCTTATGGTGCAATGAGGACAGAAAGAATTTTACAGCTAGTGCACAGTGATGTGTTTGGACCTATTTGGTTCCATCATTCGGAAAATTTGTGTATTATGTCTCATTTATATATGACTTCTCGAGGAATACTTGGATATATTTCCTCAGGAAGAAATATGAAGTCTTTGAAAGGTTTAAAGAGTTTAAGTCTCTTGTTGAGAATGAAATAGAGAAAGAATTAAGGTGTCGAGGATAGATAATGGTGGAGAGTTTTGCGGGAATGAATTGAAGAATTTTGTAAGAAATGTGGTATATCAAGGTAGAATACTACTCCTTATACACCTTAGCATAATGGAGTTGAAAAAAGGATGAACATAATGTTGATGGAAAAAACAAGGTGCATGCTTAGTGGTGTCGGGTTAGGGAAAGAATTCTAGGCAGAGGTAGTAGGTACTACATGTTACCTGGTCAATCAATCACCCTCATCAGCACTGGATGACAAGACTTCACACAAGGTATGGACTAGTAAGAAACCCTCTCTCGTACATCTCAATTTATTTGGTTTTGAGGCCAATGTTCATGTTCCAAAGAAAAATAAGAGTAAGCTAGATAAGAAGGTTGAAAAGTGTATCTTTATTTGGTACAAATATGGTCTCAAAGGTTATAATCTTTGGAACCTAGAAACTAAGAAGGTTGTGTATATCTGAGATGTGGTATTCAGAGAAATGAAATATGTTTTCAAACAAAAAGTCCTACCAAGTAAGGAAGAGCCAAATAAGAAAGTGTTTGAGTTAAAGGATGATGAATCAAACTCTTCAAAAGAATAGGAATCAAAAGAAGAAGATCGTCATACTCCAGTATTAAGGAGATCAGTTCGAGATAAAAGTCTACTAGAAAGGTATTCTCCACCTTATTTCCATTCAAATTTTTCTTTGTCTATTATTTATGATGATACTAGAACTGTTAAGGAGGAAATGGATTCGGAGGATGGAAAACTCTAGAAAAGGGCCATGGTTGAAGAAATGGCAGCCTTAGATAAGAATGAGGGTTGGGATCTAGTGGAGTTTTCGACTGGAAGAAATCCCATTGGTAGAAAATGGGAATTTATAAGTAAGCTTAATGAAAAAGGCAAAGTGGAGAAATAAAAAGCTCAGTTAGTAGCAAAGAGTTATTCCCAGGTTGAGGGAATTGATTTTGGTGAGATTTTTTCTCTTGTTGTCAAGTTAACCTCTATTATATTGTTGTTATATGTTGTTGGTGCATTTGATTTTTAAGTAGAACAAATGGGTGTGAAGAAAACATTCCTAAATGGTGATCTGGAAGAATAAATATACATGAAGCAGCCAGAAGGCTTTGTTGTGAAGGGAAAGAAGGCGCTGGTATGCAAGCTGAAAAAGTCTATGTATGGTTTAAAACAATCACCAAGGATGTGGTATCAAAAGTTTGATACTTATATGTTGGTACTTGGCTTCACAAGAAGCAAAGAGGATCATTGTGTGTATTTAAAATTAATTGGTGATCGTTTGATTTATTTGGCCTTGTATATGGATGACATGTTGTTGATAGGAAACAACGAGATTATTCAAGATGTGAAAAATCAATTGTCCTCTAAATTTGACATGAACGATCTTGGTGCTGCAAATTTCATTTTGGGCATGGAAATTAAAAGAGATCGGGAAAATAGGAAACTCTGGTTAAATCAGAGAAAATATGTTGAGACAATATTGCAGAAGTTGAATATGCAAGAATGTAAACTGGTCAGGGTCCTTATTCCTGTAGGTGTAAAGTTATCTANACACCATTCAAACTGGTTTATGGCCAAGAAACAGTGGTGCCATTAGAATTTCTAGTACCAATCTTCCGCGTAGCAGCAATTACACAAATGACCGAATGAGGAGCAGTACAGGAGAGATTGAATCAGTTAATGACCATGGAGGAAGAGAAGATCTTAGCAAGATTCCACCAACAAGTTCAGAAAGCAAGAGACAAAGCTTGGCATGATAGACACGTAAAGAAGAAAACTTTCAATGAAGGAGATCTAGTACTGATGTATGACAGCAAATCGTTTCAACATCTAGTAAAGATATGAATGCATTGGCTAGGACCATACGAGGTAAAATATGTCACAGATGGAGGACTCAGGATTTATACAATTGGAAGAATTATCAGGCGCAAAACTCAGAGGGATGATCAATGGGAGCCGACTGAAGCTGTACAAGGACAATCGACCACCCACTGCGCAGTAAAAAAAAACAAATGGTTGTAATTACTACCAATAGAGGCACAGTGCACCAGGGGAAGAAAAGACACCCACACTTAGGAACACAAACGCGGCGAGGATAAGGACAATGGTCACATACAAAGTTAAACAAGCGGGAGAAAGAAAGTTAGCAAAAGAAGAACGACATGACAGCACTAGGCTAAATTAAAGGATGATAAGAACCGATGGGATGCCACATTAATCATGCCAGCCAGAGATGGAAAGACAGAGTAATGGAAAGTATGAAACTGTTGGAGGTGCATTGAACTTGTAATTAAGTTGCATTAACCCCGTAATTAAGGAAGCGTCCTCGACAATATGCTTGGGAAACCCATACAACACACAGACGCAGGAGAAAATAGTCTATTCGTGAAAAGAGAGCAGACAAAGAGCGATAGAGGCTAAAGAGAATAGTGTGATTTCACTGAGATCACAGAGACTATTTGAATTTAGAAAACATTTAATATTAACCGCCATGGCACTGCCCAAGAAAGCAGAAGCAAGACAGACTGCCAGAAAAACCAAAGTTCAGACCAGATCACGCGTACAGGTGGAAGAAGGTGAACAGCAGTCGTCGGAGATCGTCAATGTCGAGGAAATCCCATCTCCAAACACAGCACTGGTGAACCCTACACCCATAGTGGAAGAAACCCAACAGACTGCACTAGAGGGCACGAGTATAGATATACTAACATAGGTACAGGAGCAGTTGAACCTAGACACCAACACCCTGAAGGAGGTGCAACTAGAGAACACCGAAGTAGCTCCAAAAGTCAATGGAACGACGTCGAATATGGAAGCAGCAATCAAGCTAGATGATTCTCAAATGACCATATCATACCACCCACTAGAAGGAACAATAGAAGATTTCACGGGTTGGTAGGAATGGTCAACTGAGGAAAAACCGGAAGCCACTAGAACTTTGAGCAAACCAGCACCGCCGAAGAAACACAAGATACAGATACCCAGGTCACCTCGCAAGAAACTTTCCATAGAAATAGTTCTACCGTGTATACCAGATGGGGTACAGGTAGGAACAGACCTGATGGGTCATATAGGAAAGCTCAAATACTCGGACCATGATGTAGCAGACGAAGACAAGTTTCCAAAACTTGCAAAGAGAGTGTACATGGAGACAGTTGGCACAAATTCGTTTGGGGAACCGATTAATCATCCACTCTAATGGGCAACCGGGTTGGAGAAGACAGGCATTTTAGGACTGGTAGACCTACCACATTTTGGCAGAGGTCAGTACGCAACCACATGCATCAAACAGTTGTTAGTAGTCACGCATGGTGGGGGCATCTGGGTGGATAAGCTCGTCTCAATAGACATAGAGCTTATTGAAAACATAACAAGATTGCCATCCTAGGGAATGGATCCCGCGCAGTTTCTGGATGGAGAAGCCAGGGAGAAAGTGCTAGCATAAGAGATGAAGAAGAAGTATGGCACCGACTAGGGGATAAGAGGGATCATTATCAAGAGGATCAACGATGTCACAACACAATTGGGTGCAAAAATTTTAGCCTGCAAGTTGCTAAGAAAATGCCACAGGGAGGAAGTCCCAACTGGGGTTGTTGCAGTTGCATCTCAGTGCATAGAAAGCACCACAATGAGTTGGGAACCATATCTCTTGAACTTATTCCTGGATGACTACAAGGATTCGCAAAATCTAGGAACAGAGTTTCACTATTCATGGTTGATCACATTAATGGCCTTCATGGGATGGAAAGAGCCAAGGCATGTAGTTTTTTGTACCAGACCCAAACCAAATCAAGGGGAAAGATATTTATTTCTCAGGGCCAGGCCAGATGTTAGGAGAAAAAGGACAAACGGGTCCATATTTGAAGGATACCTACGCAACCTACAGGTAGCCATCTCCAAAAGGTGGAGAATAACACCAGAGGCCGTTGTGCGATATAAAGACATCGCCAACTTCCAGGCCACATGACATACCATGTGGATACGGGAGAGGAAGGATCCTGATAAATAGTGGCTACAGATGCACTACTGTATCACAGAGGGCGACATCAACATGGTCATAAGCGAATGGGATGATGAGTGCAAGATTCCAGTCCTCACCCAGGAATTTATGGAAAGAACGGCAGAAGAAGAGGCAGGGTAGGGAGAAACTCAGCTAAAGGAAATCCAAGTGCCCAAGAGATCAAGAACGGGCCAGGGAAAAACAACACAGACAAATGAAGGGCCAACGAAGATAGGGACCCAAAATGAGAAGAAGGATAAGACGCAGTCAGCCAAGGAGCAGTAGCAATAGGCCAAGCTTGTGCAAGAGACCACAGCAAGTCCCAAATCATAGGAACCGGGGGGAACCAAGAGGCCAACCACGCAGATAGGAGGTGCGCGCAAGAAAACAAAGGCACAAAGAACATCGCCAGAGTATATGATCATGGATGACGATGGAGAAATGATAGCCCGAATGGTCCAAGATTGTCTAGCCAAGGATCTTGACCATGTTGCGCACCATAGGGATAGGATTCAAGAGGAACCGGCAGACATGCGGTAGCTCCTCAAGAAAATTGGTCAAGGGCAGACATCAAGCAGCAGGGGAATCAAACCATCAGCACTGCCGAAAAAAGAAAGAGTGAAAGAAGAAGAACGAGATCCAGTGCAAGCAATATTGTAGTTGAATGTAACATTCCACATCACCCCTAGTATGTTGCACATGGACAAAATTGTGGGGCAGACACCCTTGAAAGACTTAAGCCAAATCCAACTGGTGTTGACGAGGACACATTCTGGGGTACTACACAAGTTGCAGGTTAGCATAAACCACAAGGTACAGTCTCACGCACGCAAAGACTTAGCCGAATTGAAGCAGGCAACAAAGAAATGGGACGTGCTGGAAATAGTCTAAGAGCAAGCTAAAACTGAGACCCAAGAGGAAAGGGAGCGCATAAAAGGATTGGCGCAAAAAGTGGTAGGAACTTATGAGAAGATTCCACAAGCCGTGCAAAGAGATGAAATCACAGTAGCAGAAACGATTGATCAGATTGCGTAGGCAATCGATCAATATCAGAAGGAGATCAAGAATCTCTGAGACCATCTCATACCAACCACTCCACCAGTAGTAAAGGAGAAAAGGAAGCAAGAAGCAACAATGCAGTTGCACGAGATAGAGCAGCAGGTCAGCACAGTAGCTGACTTGTTCGATAAAGCAGCGCAACTGTGGAGGAAGTTAGAGGAGGATCAGCAAGTCCAAAAGTGGGACAAGGAAGAATAAAGGATCAACGCAGTGATCCAAGACCTCAAGCAGAGGCAAAAGACAATGCCAATCATAGAACGCATCAAAGGGGCACAGGACATGAAGAGATTGCAAGCGGAGCTAACTATTGTGCAAACACAAAAACAGGAGCGTCTGGCTCAAATGGAACCGTTGCAGGAGCGAGTAGCATAAGTCCTGGCACAAGCAGAGGAAGCCAAGGCACAGATAGCACAAACCCAGGCACAGTGCGTGGAATTGATCAGTGAAGAAATTGTAGTCAAGATAGTGGACACGCTCAAGGAGAAGACTGTGAAGGCGCAGACACAGGCAGCAGAGCTCAAGGAAAAGTTCTAGGTGATCACTAAGGAGATCGAGGAAACACACAAAGCTTAGGTGGCTCAGGATGAGCCACATGTTAGTGTTGGGGGCTTGTTGGAGGTAGTCCAAAGCAGAAAAGCAAGGCCTTTTTGGGAAAGAAAGCATGCACGAGGAAAGCGACAACTGGAAGAAAGAACAGCTTGCGTGCATGCAAGGGAAGACCTAACAATGGTAGGGTTAGGGTTTTGGTAAGGTATTGTAAATGGATGAAAAGACAGAAATGTATAAATAGATATACTTAGGTATCATAAGGGGTTGGTTTGGATATATACTTAGATATCGTTGGGATTATGGTTGTTGTTGTTTTGGTTATGCATGAGTTGATGCGATACGTGATAGCTTGTTGTATGATCTATTTTGTATAATTTTTTGAGATAGAGACGATGAAGGAGGGTAGATCTTGAGGGTTATATCATAGGTTGGGGATCCTAGTGCGATCTAGTCCACCTCATATAGATCTTACCCGACTGAGGGGAGTTGTAAGCACGCGAGACTGTAGATGCGGAAATACTATAATAAAAGAGCTGAGAGCCAAATCTTTGTGGATGTAGCCCAGGAGGGGGTGAACCATGATAGCATCTGTGTTATGTGAAGAATGTTTGCATATCTTTATTGTATTCAGTAGTTATTATTATGTTGAATGAATGAGTTGTTACATTTCCTGCTTATTCGTTGATAATAGTATATTGTGTTTACAAGTTATAATAAATGGTTCAATATATAGCTCTCTTATCTCACACTCAATCCTAGGTTGTAAACACCTAATCCTTACAGCCACCCATTAAATCTATCTCGGGTGAGACTGCACAGTGCATTCTATGTGTTGTGTTGCCTTCTGGTTTATGAGGATAGCCGATAGTTTTAGAAGCTTTGTTGGAAACCCAAACAGACATGAACCCTGGGTCAATAAACTCAGACAGAATAGAAGAATAGTAACCAACATATGTGTATTGTTGAAATTGATGTAGGTATGTGCTAATGTCAATAGTTTAGGAAAGTAACAAACTATAAATAAAAGGAATATGATGTTGAAGGATAAAGGCATGACAAGTGTACTAAAAAAGAACATTGAGGACGGTGTTCCTTTGAAGGGGGAGGGGATTGTAACACCCCCTTTCCTAAACCTATGGTTATGTTGGGTGTGTGTTATATTCTTTGCATGGTTTGAACTAGTACGTTGCGTCGGGCGGGGGTAAGAGGGGGGCAGAGCACGCCCTTTCCCATGGGGTCATAGCGGGGCGGAGCCCCCCTACATGGGGGTTCAAGGGAAGCACCGCCAAAAAAAAATAGCGATTTTTTGTGTTTGTTTTTGGGTGGTTTTTCCGCACATGGTTTTCATCGATGGTTTTCTATTTTCATTTAAGGAAATAGGGTTATTGGATTAGGGTTTTAAATGCTACGGAATCCTATATGTATATTGTATTCTTAACAATGTATGGTGTGAATGAATATAGAATATGTTGGTTTTCCCGGTTTGGGTTTCCAAGGGAAAAATATCTATGTAATGTGTGTATTTGCCAATGTATCTTTTATGTTCTTTTAATGAAAATATGTTTGCAGTAAATAATTGTACAAGGTTAAAATATACATTTGGTATCAGAGCAATTATTGGCTTCAAAAGGATGCCTTTGTGGTCAGGGGTTTGTCTCAGGACTGTGATAAGCCTTGTTACAGTGGGAGATCTATGGTGTTTATTCTTCAAATGAAAAGAAATGGTGAGCAGTTCAAAAATAGAGATCAATAAATTTAATGGGCAAAGTTTTGAGCTATGGAAGCTCAATATGGAAGATATTGGTAGACATAGATAAATGGATGTGGTGGATCCAGGTACTGCACCTACAGGAACATAAGCAGATGAATAGAAAATTTTGGATCGGAAAGCGAAGAGCACAATCTGATTGTGTCTCTCAGATTCAATATTACTGAATGTGTCAATGGAAGATACATCCAAGGAGTTATGGGATAAGTTGGGGAACTTGTATCAGTCTAAGTCCCTAGTAAATAAAATGTTCCTGCGGAAGAAGTTGGATAACCTGACGATGAGATATGGAGACTCGATGACAGAACATTTGAATGCCTTCAATATTGTGGTAAGTCAATTATTATCTGTTGAGATTAAAATGTCTTATGAAGATAAGTGTATCAGTTTACTGTGCTCTTTACTAGACTCATGGGATAGTATGGTTGTGGTCAAAGGTAGTAATACAACTACCTTGATTTTTGATGATGTGGTCTCATCCTTATTGTTGAAGGATATGGGATGAAAGAACATGGAAGGACATAGCACAGATGCATTATTTGCAAGAGGACTCCACCAGAAAATAAATAGATCTAAGTCCTCAAGTGGGAGATATAAATCTAAGGGTGGATCTAAATCTCCCAGAAATTTTGTAAAGGTATGTTGGAGATGTGGAAAATAGGGGCACTTCAAGAAGAAATGTAGATCCAAGAATGTTGAGAGAGTGAAGGGATTTGAAAATAATCCCTCTACAAAAGAAAATACCTTCAAGGAAGAAGGAGAGGATGTGTACTTGTCTTCTTCAAGAACACATGTAGATCATGAGGCATGGTTGGTTGATTCAAGTGCATCCTTTCATATGACTCCCCATAGGGAGTGGCTCTGTGAATATGAAAGGTATGATGGAGGTAATGTTTTCTTGGGTGATGACTCAACAGCCAAAATCATAGGACAAGGAAGATTCAAGTTGAGGCTCATAGATGGAAGGATTAAAAAACTGCCTCGTGTTCTCTACATCCCAAGAATGGCCAGAAATTTGATTTATGTAAGCAAAATGGACGATGCAGGGGTAAAAACAGTATTTGAAAAAGAAACATGTGGGATGGTTCGAGGAGAAATGGTGTTGTTAAAGGGAGTTCATATTGGAACTCTATATAAGTTGCAAGGAAGAACTATTAGTGATGGGATTAATAGTTCCATTGTTCCTGGTATTGGAGCTAAAGAAGAAAACATTCCTACAGTATCTGGAGAAAAGGTTATGTTGTGGCATCAAAGATTGGGGAATATCGAAGAGAAGGGTCTTCGACTACTACACGGTAAATGTATGGTTGAAGGTATGTCTAAATACTCTCTGGATTTTGATTTATGTGAACATTGTGTATATGGGAAGTAGAATCGGATAAGATTCCCTTATGGTGCAATGAGGACAGAAAGAATTTTACAGCTAGTGCACAGTGATGTGTTTGGACCTATTTGGTTCCATCATTCGGAAAATTTGTGTATTATGTCTCATTTATATATGACTTCTCGAGGAATACTTGGATATATTTCCTCAGGAAGAAATATGAAGTCTTTGAAAGGTTTAAAGAGTTTAAGTCTCTTGTTGAGAATGAAATAGAGAAAGAATTAAGGTGTCGAGGATAGATAATGGTGGAGAGTTTTGCGGGAATGAATTGAAGAATTTTGTAAGAAATGTGGTATATCAAGGTAGAATACTACTCCTTATACACCTTAGCATAATGGAGTTGAAAAAAGGATGAACATAATGTTGATGGAAAAAACAAGGTGCATGCTTAGTGGTGTCGGGTTAGGGAAAGAATTCTAGGCAGAGGTAGTAGGTACTACATGTTACCTGGTCAATCAATCACCCTCATCAGCACTGGATGACAAGACTTCACACAAGGTATGGACTAGTAAGAAACCCTCTCTCGTACATCTCAATTTATTTGGTTTTGAGGCCAATGTTCATGTTCCAAAGAAAAATAAGAGTAAGCTAGATAAGAAGGTTGAAAAGTGTATCTTTATTTGGTACAAATATGGTCTCAAAGGTTATAATCTTTGGAACCTAGAAACTAAGAAGGTTGTGTATATCTGAGATGTGGTATTCAGAGAAATGAAATATGTTTTCAAACAAAAAGTCCTACCAAGTAAGGAAGAGCCAAATAAGAAAGTGTTTGAGTTAAAGGATGATGAATCAAACTCTTCAAAAGAATAGGAATCAAAAGAAGAAGATCGTCATACTCCAGTATTAAGGAGATCAGTTCGAGATAAAAGTCTACTAGAAAGGTATTCTCCACCTTATTTCCATTCAAATTTTTCTTTGTCTATTATTTATGATGATACTAGAACTGTTAAGGAGGAAATGGATTCGGAGGATGGAAAACTCTAGAAAAGGGCCATGGTTGAAGAAATGGCAGCCTTAGATAAGAATGAGGGTTGGGATCTAGTGGAGTTTTCGACTGGAAGAAATCCCATTGGTAGAAAATGGGAATTTATAAGTAAGCTTAATGAAAAAGGCAAAGTGGAGAAATAAAAAGCTCAGTTAGTAGCAAAGAGTTATTCCCAGGTTGAGGGAATTGATTTTGGTGAGATTTTTTCTCTTGTTGTCAAGTTAACCTCTATTATATTGTTGTTATATGTTGTTGGTGCATTTGATTTTTAAGTAGAACAAATGGGTGTGAAGAAAACATTCCTAAATGGTGATCTGGAAGAATAAATATACATGAAGCAGCCAGAAGGCTTTGTTGTGAAGGGAAAGAAGGCGCTGGTATGCAAGCTGAAAAAGTCTATGTATGGTTTAAAACAATCACCAAGGATGTGGTATCAAAAGTTTGATACTTATATGTTGGTACTTGGCTTCACAAGAAGCAAAGAGGATCATTGTGTGTATTTAAAATTAATTGGTGATCGTTTGATTTATTTGGCCTTGTATATGGATGACATGTTGTTGATAGGAAACAACGAGATTATTCAAGATGTGAAAAATCAATTGTCCTCTAAATTTGACATGAACGATCTTGGTGCTGCAAATTTCATTTTGGGCATGGAAATTAAAAGAGATCGGGAAAATAGGAAACTCTGGTTAAATCAGAGAAAATATGTTGAGACAATATTGCAGAAGTTGAATATGCAAGAATGTAAACTGGTCAGGGTCCTTATTCCTGTAGGTGTAAAGTTATCTAYGGATCAGTGTCCCAAGACAYGGGAAGAGGAGGAGGACATGTCTTGTGTTATGTATGTGAGTGTGGTTGGMAGTTTGATGTATGTAATGGTTTGTACTAAATTGTACATTTCACATGCAGTGGGATTTTTTAGCAGGTATATSTTAAAACCAGGGAAGGAGCATTGGAAAATAATAAAGAGAGTTTTCAGGTATTTGTGTGGCACTACTAGTTATAGATTGTGCTACCAAGGAAGACCAGGTTTGGATAGCATGTTGTRCATACATGGATTTGTGGATGCAGATTGGCCTGGAGACCTGGATCATAGAATATCTACAAGAGGGTATGTGTTTAACTTGTTTGGAGGAGAAATCAGTTGGAAGAGAAAACGACAATTTGTGGTGGCACTTTCAACTACAGAAGTTGAATACATGACAACCACTCATGCAAGAAAGGATTTTGTATGGTTACAAATATTGTGTTCAGGCATTGGTTTGGTACAACAAGCTGTAAGGATAGATTGTGATAGTCATAGTGCAATTTGTTTGTCAAAGAACCCAACTTATCATTCAAATACAAAGCATATTGATGTTCAATATCACTTTGTGAGAGACATGGTTGAAGAAAAGAAGGTGTTGCTAATGAAGGTGGAAACCTTGAAGAATTTTACATATTCATTAACAAAATTTGTGAGCACTGTTAATTTCTCTTGGTGTAGAGGATCTATGGGCATTGTTTCCCTGGATTGTTGACTATGTAACCTTGTAACCCCTTCTATGCAAAGAAAACAACAAGTGGGAGAATGTTGGGTATGTGTTATATTCTTTGCATAGTTAGAACTAGTGTCTTGGGGGTGGAGCACCCCCTTTATCGGGGGGTCATAGGGGGTGGGAGCCCCCTTGTGCAAGGGTTCGAAAACAGCGCCCATGGAAAAAAAAATTGACAGTCTTTTGTGTCTGTTTTTGGACAGTTTTTCGGCACATGGTTTTCATTGATGGATTTCTATTTTCAGTTAAGGAATTGGTGTTGTTTACTAATCTTGGTTATTGGATTAGGGTTTTGGATGCTACGGGATCCTATATGTATATTGTATTGTAAACAATGTATGATGTGAATGAATATAGAATATGTTGGTTTTCCGAGTTTGGGTTTCCAGGGGAAAATCTTCGTGTAATGTGCGCATTTGTCATTGTATCTTTTATGTTCTTTTAATGAAAAATTGTTTGCAGTAAATAGTTGTACAAGGTTAAAATCTACAGATTATATGTAATTAATCATGATTAATGATTTCCATGTAATGGCATATAAACATTGTAATTATATTATTGTTGATTTAAAACCCCAATCAGTTGATTGTGGGGTGAAACCTTGAAAGTACTAGCCATGATACCACGAGAGGGATCTCTCAGGAGGGGGAGAAAGGGGATTCATGTGTAAAATATCTCAAGCCACATTGATAAATGATGTGAAGAAAATGATCATATTTCCTTTAAATTACAGCTGAAGCCAAACCGTTAGTGGGAAGGGGTTGGTAGTTGAACAACCCACCACCCTCGATGAATGCACATATGGGAATCTGGCTAGGACAGTAGAGGATTCCAACCAAATGTACAAAAAAGTATGAAGTGTGCATTTAGACTCACCCATAGGTTCCTTCTGATAGAAGAAAATATGGGACAGGTCGAGAACCTTCCCAAGGGGATTACATGCAGGGGATGCATGAGGAAGGAAAGGGGAAGAAGACCTAGAAAAGAGAGAGTGTGGGAGAGAGACACAACATGCAGAGACCCAAGGAAAAGAGTTGTTACAAGTGAACACGTGAGGGAGTATAGAGAATCCTCTGGTGGTATCATGGCTTGGCACAGGGGAAACCTTCTAGTGAAGTGACTGAGCGAAAAGAGACTATGGTTGGGTGGAAAGGCGAACACCATAGTCAGTTTGTTGGCTATAAATTGTAACAGATAAGTATCTATACACCTTGTGTAATTAAAATGGTATGGTTGGATGCATGTGTTTGTAATTATGAACATGAATACCTGAATTGTGAATTTGTTGTGTATTCCCAGAGATGGCCTCTGTATGTGTTTGAAATCCATTTGCATGGAAATTCCTCTATCACTAACGGTAGGCTATTTCTATATTTAGGAAAAGAAGTTGTAAAGTATTTTTTGGTGCGTCCATAGGTAGGTTCAAAACCCTGGGTTCAGGTTACGTAGTCCAACAAAACCCTACAGACATCGGCCCTTTCAGCATCACCTACATGCAGGCGAAGTCTCACCTGAGGTATCTTTATGGGAACTACAGGAACCAAGATTCTGTAGCGGTGAAGGAAAGATTGGAAACCCACTTTGTCATACATATATTTACTTTGTTATACATGCACACATTCATATATTCATATTATTTAGGGGTTAAACATACAACCATGGTTACTGTGCACTACTATATCATCAACAACATTAAGGATAACCATACATTCTCATTAAATCCTTGAATTAACACATTTAAGCATACAACTATACACAGGTTTACCGTGGTTCACCCAACTCTGGGCTACGTCAAAAAAAGATCAACTTATTTATTATATTTGAGTGTCTTGGTTGCACTCTATGTTGCAATGGATGCTTAGCATACAACTATCCTCACATTTGTAGCTTCTTTACAATGTTATTCACTCTAAAACTCTCTTTCTCTCTATCTATATCTATCTCTCTTTGGGCTCGCGACACCCTTTACATATTTATACATTATGATCAGGGCCTTTTGACACCTCATTGTGAGTTGGCTACAACTCGTTCTCAAATTGCGACAACTCATTATGAGCTAGATACAGCTCGTGCTCAGTTGTTTTTCCTGGATTTTGTGCTAGCTGTTCTTTCTTGTCCCCCATATTCTCCTCTTTCCTCTCTCTTCTTTCTTAATCTTATTATTCTTCTTCTGCCTTCGCCCTTCCTGCACCTTTTCCATGTACCTTATCTCTTATCAATTTTCCATCCCCAAAAATGTCTGCCCAACACGGCCCAAACACTCACATGTGGCTCGTCCTGAGCCACTTAGCCTTGTTGTGTCACACTCCTCCATTCCTCAGTAAATTTATTGAGGGTGTCCTTCGTTGCCTGTACCATTGTTGTTAGTTATGCTTCCTTGTTCAAGATTTCCTCCATCATCTGCATTGTTAAAATAGTATGATGCAGATTAGCGGAACAAAATGAATAAAATATTGAATACCATAACACAGAGATACATAAAACAACAACATATATCCAGCAAACAATAATTTCTATTGAATAAATAAAATAGGTTGAAACTGTAAAACTGCATAACTGAAACAACTTGCTCGAATGGTGGCAGTTATCTCTCAGAAGAGATGTGGCTGCTACGGGCATTTGTCTGAGCAGAATGATTACAATGAGTCTCCAAAGGCCTTTTTAACATTACTCATGAATTCCAAAACCATAAACATCCAAAAAATTAACCCTAGGAGATGAAACGCCAAAAGTTATGTGGGCCCTGATGGGTAAGTTGGTACCTCAACTTCCTGGGGTCGTAACTTTTGCATACGACCTCCGTTTTAGGCGCGTGATAGCCCGTTGGAAAGGTCTTTTCGAGAAATATATGTTATGTTGTCAAACTCTAACTCTGTCTACAGTTTGACTATGGCAAGCCAAAAAAACATTGTTTGGGGCCCAAAAATGACCCTAGAAATACAGAAAGATGTATTGACATGAAAACTTCCAAAATAAGCCAGTTGGATTAGGTGGGAGACCACCAATCTCCACCTGGAAGCTATATAGAGATTCAAATAGCCCCGGAAGTGTATAACCCATAATTACAAATAATTACAGAAGAACGTGATGAAATAGAAATTGTCAAGAGGATCTAGTTGGAATAGGTGGGTGGCCACCAATATCCACCTAGATCAATCATCCCCCCTTAGGAAGCAATGGTCTCCATTGCGTTGAGTGCCCCCATCAGGTGAGGAAACTTTTGTTGATTTTTTCCCCAGGTGAGCCACTTTCCTTGGTGTAGGAGTTGCCCTGCCTTAACAACCTAATAAATTTGGATCCTCTGTTGGCAAGTGTCCTTGACCTGTGTTTCCACTATTTGATCAGTCGATGCATGTTCCATGAAGTCATGGTTGATATCTATTGGTGTAAACTATTTTGTAATCTATGAGGTTTCCAATAATGGTGGAAAATATGTTTGAAGGAGGTCCACATTGAACACTAGGTGCCAGCCAAGGAAGGGTGGAGTGTTAAGCTCAAAATCATTGCTACCCACAGCCTTAGTGATAGTGTAAATCTCATAGTGAAGTGGGTGGAGCTTCCAATGGGGCCCTGTAAGGCACTCTTTATACAAATGTAACCAGACCTTGTCTCCCACGTGAAACTGGTGTGGTACTCAGTGTTGATCATGGAATTTCTTGTACTTAGCATTAGCTTTCTGCAAAATCTCATGGACCTATTAGCTGATCTGATGAATCCTCTCAATGAATCTGGTGGATTTTTCAGCCTCGGACTAAACATGGGAATATTTTTCCAATGTGGTTGCAAGAGGTAGTGCAACATCAATGGGACCCAAGGGTTGGAATCCCATCCCCACCTGAAATTGGTTATGGTTGGTAGAGCTATGGAGATCCCTTGCAGTTGTGTTGAACATAGGGAAGACTCTCATCCCATGTACGTGGATGCTTAGAGTTGTACATGTGCAATATGTGCACAATCATCTAATTCATGACCTTTGTCTGGCCATTGGTTTGGGGGTGGAAAGCAGTGGATTTAGTGAGCTTGGTGTCCAACAGTGACCATAGACTCGACCAAAATGTGTTGAGGAACCTGTTGTCCTGATCTAAGGTGATGGCCTGTTGTATCCCAAAATGGACTCCCACCCGTTCAAAGAATATCTTAGCAGTATGTGTTGATGTGAGGCTCTTCTTACAGGTTGTGATAATGGCCATCTTCGAAAACCGATCTACCACCACAAATACACAATCATTGTCATGCTTGGTGGATGGAAGGCCAAACATGTGATCCATCGAGATGGATTCCCAAGGCCTCTCGAGAGTAGGAAGAGGGGTGTGTAAGCCTTGCTTCTTGATGGTTGGCTTGGAAATGGCACAGGCAGTGCAAGATCTGATATACTTACTGACGTCTTGTCGAATTTTTGGCCAATAAAATGTTTCTGTAGAACTGCCACAATTTTCTCCACACCAAAATGTCCTTCCATCCAACTATAGTGAGCCTCCCAAATCAGATTTGCAAGCTCATTTGTGGGAACATAGAGGCGGACCAAATGGCATAACAGTCCATCCTGGATGTGAAACAGTGACATTCTCTCATGTACCCAAGAGATGATAGATGGTGGTGAAGTGAGGATCACGTTGATAAATTTGGGGCCACTCGGATGCCTCATGCCCACAGGAATGGAGCATTGTGGTTGTTATCACTGAAATTTCATCCACACATGGCGACAAGAACTCAGCATCATCAAACAGTAATAAAGTCATTCATGGCACTGAATTAATTTCACAGCATTGCAAAAAGGTCAAAAACTATACAAAGTAACCAAAAATTGAAGGGCGCTTTACAGAAGTTTGGTGTGCGCGCACATGCGCGGAACAGGAATGTACCATGTGCGCATACGCGCACGATGCGCGGCTGTTGGCTCAAAAACCCGCGCACCTACTAAACGGCACATTTATTGAATTGATCGGCCTCCCAACCACTTATGGATCAGCTCCCAAGCCGATTTGACCCTCAAATCTGAGTTGAATCCGCATGGTAGGCTGGTCAAAGACCTAATGAAGCCCTAAAGAGCCCCTTTT
>JZKD02S1889264.1:52585-67547 GCA_000966675.3 Picea glauca
CAAAAGAGTTGGTGAAGGGTCTCAATACATCATCCATGAATCTTGTGAAAGTTTCTGGTGCATTTGTTAAGCCAAAGGGCATGACCAACCATTCAAAGAGACCTTCTTTAGATTCGAAATTTGTCTTCCATACATCAGTTGGTTCGATGGGAACCTGGTGGTAGCTATACTTTCGATCAATCTTGCTGAAGAAATTTTTCCCTTTGAGCTGGTCAAGAAGGTCATCAATTCATGGAATTGGGTATTGGTTCCTAACTGTAATTTTGTTTAATGCTTTGTAATCAATGCAGAGCCGCCAGGTCCCATATTTCTTATGTACCAGCACAATCGGGCTACCGCAAGGGGAGGCGTTGGTTAGAATGTGCCTCTTTAAAGCATCTCTTAGATCTGGTGTTTGATTTTGTCATTTTCCATCAACGCGTGATGATAAACTGGTCCATTAGGCAGTGGTGCACCTGGGGTTAGATCAATTGGATTCTTGACTTGGTAGTGTGTCGGTACCCTGGTGGGTGAGGGGAAGATGTCGTTGTACTCTTCCACAATCTCATCCACTTGATTCTGCTACAAAGAGAGGCTCTATGTAGAGGTCACAAATGTGGCGATGACCTTCTACTTACTGTGAGCAAAAATCACAAAGAATATTAACTTTCTGGTATGTGAAATGACCTTATTGCATTGCTTAGTAGAGATTAAAGAAATAGTGATAGGCAACGCTACCTCTAGTATCCTATACAATTTTCTACCCAAAGTAATAATAACACTGCAGGGTCTAGACTCATACATAGCATGTCGCTTCCATAAATATGGTTGTCCTAAAAAAACATCACAAACTTCAAGGGGAGCAATATCACACAATACCTTGTCTTTGAAGGGCTTGATGTTGTAGGGCAAATGACACTATAGGTTGACACAGAGATCTCATCCCTAGAGAAGCCAATCTATGGTGTAGGTTTGTGGGTGCGGTGTTATCAGCAGATCCAATCACTTGATGACCTCTAATGAAATCAGGTTCTTCTGACTGTCGCTATCGATAATGAAATGCAGCAGAGTCCCCTTTACCTACATATGTGAGTGAAAGAGGTTTTCCCCTTCCTCCGGTTCTTCTGGTTCGCTTGGTTAGACTTTGGTGGTAGCGACAGTGGCACTGGGTTTGACATTGATGATCTACTTCCCACTTTATGGATTTGATTCAGAACCAGAATATGCCTCTAACTCGGAATCTTTTATCCCAGCCATCAGTGACTACTTGGAGTGACATTCTTCGGTGTTGTGCCAAGGGATTTTATGGTATTCACAGCATTTTCCCGTGTCCTTCTTCGAATTCTCATGACCCTTCTTGGGTTGTATCTTGGACAAGTTGTCTTGAGCGTGGCCATCTTTTCTCTGTCCCTTGTTTGGTGGGTTGGGACTGTCTTTTCCCTGCTTCGGCTATGAGGAATTTGCGGATCCAAACACTCACCTCTTATGCTTAAAAAAATTTCTCAATCTTCACAGAATATCTATAAGTTGCACCTAATGATGCGATGTCCAGAAATTCCATTTTTGTTTCAATGTATTTGTGCAAACAGTTGTGGTATTTGAGCACCATCTTTCATTCAAAGTCTTTGATACGCAATTTGGTGCGTAGAGTATGGAAAATATTGGTGAAATCTAGTATTTTCTGGTCCCTTTCTTGACGCATTATGGTCCATGTTGTGTATCAGTCCTCGTAGCTTCCAACAGGGTAGTATTTTTCTTTAGTGGCATCCTTGAAGGAACCCCAAGTGGGGGCGACCACAAATATCATAGATTCCTCTATAGCTCTTTTCTTAGAGTATGTATCCCACTAGTCCTTAACATGGGGAATGACCTTGAGGAGTGAAAAAGTAATATTTTTCCTATCGGAAAAATTGTGGACCGAAAAATATCCTTTGAAAAGATTCAACCATTCATCTTCAGCATCCACATCTATCAGTGTTTCAAATAATGAAATATCAAAATTTACTTGTACCTTGAAGGGGGTTGTGTGGTCACTTGATGAATATGTGTCTCATGTGGGAAGCTTCCGAAGGATCTGTGCAAAGTTTCCACCATCTCATTCCTTTGTCATGCATACGTCTGAGCAGAATGAAACAATGAGTCTCCAAAGGCATTTTTAACATTACTCATTAATTCCAAAACCCTAAACATCCAAAAATCTAACCCTAGGAGATGAAACACCAAAATTTATGTGGGCCCCAATGGGTAAGTTGGTACCTCAACTTCCCAGGGTCGCAACATTTTCATAGTGATATCCTGTTGGAAAGGTCTTTTCGAGAACTACACATTATGTTGTCAAACTCTGAATCCATCTACAATTTGACTATGGCAAGCCAAAAAAACATTGTTTGGGGCCCCAAAACGGCCCTAGAAGTACAAAAATATGTACTGACATGAAAACTTCCAAACTAAGCCAGTTGGATTAGGTGGGTGGCCAATAATCTCCACCTCGAAGCTATGTAGGGCTTCAGACAGCCCCAGAATTGTAGAACCCACAATTACAAATAATTATAGAAAAATGTGTTGAACTAGAAATTTTCAAGAGGAGCCAGTTGGAATAGGCGGGTGGCTACCAATATCCACATGGATCATAGTAAGTTTGTCCTCGAATTATTGCACTGCTAGTGTCCTAGTGTTGTGCATAGTATCTAGTCCTTCTAGTACCTAGAGGGATTCATTCTGTAATGGTTGTAATTTATGTATGATCCTCCACTTGTCTTCCTTCATATGTTCCACTACATTGTACAATTTCCTATTAGCCAAGATTGTTGTCATTATTTCTACTAGTTGTAGAGTATTTACGTGCTCATTGGCCTAATGCGCTTGTTCCTGCGTAGTTCTTATTTTCTCTTACAATGCTTGCAACTCTGGATTGGTAGTAAGTTATGTCCAAACGTGTGTGTCTTCGTTGCACATCTTTATGCATTCTTGTTCCAAATTTTTTATCTTTGCCACCGATGTCTGGGCCATCCTTTCCCTTTGTTCTCTTTCTTCTTGTGGTGTCCTTGGTAGTGTGTGCAATTCCAACTCAGTGATCTTGTTCTGGATTCCCTTGATGACTATGCTTATCTTGGATACTTTCTCTTCGAATGTGGCCTCTACTACCAATGGTACTTATGGGACTTCTTTGAATAGCTTATGAACAGTCACTTGGATTTTCTCTGTCAATTGTTTTACTTTGTCCTTTTCCTTCAAGGCTTTGTCAGCATTTGCTTCCATCTCTTCCTTCTCTTTCAAGGCTTTCTCGGCCTTTAATTCTGCCTCGCTCTTCTCTTTCAAGGCTTTCTCTACCTTTCCTTCATCCTTGCTCTTCTCGTTTACTATGAGTTCCACTTGTTGTTTTACTGTGCACTTTTCCTATACTACAATGACACATTTCTTCTATATTTCCATCTTCTCAGTTTCTTCTTTACCCCATTCACTAACTACAGTGTTTTCTCGGATATGTAGTTCTTTTGTGATCCATGTGTGCAAACCCTATAATAATTCCATAGGCATCTGTGATATGACTAGCTCTAGCTCACTTAGTCCTTATAGCTTCTCTTGTACTTTGGGGTTGGGTAACTTGATTGTATCTACTGGGATCTTGATCACTCTGCACTCTGTTTTCAGTTGTGTTGGTACCACAGTCTGTACTTCCTCTGTAATGCCTTCTTGGCCTATGTTGGATCCTTGCACAGGGGCCATTTAGACTATTTATAATAACTATTGTATCATTAGGCATTGGTCATGCACCTTCATTTGTAGTTCTTCATGTTTCTTTATCCTCTCTTCGATGACTTCATCCATGACATCCCTTAGTTAGTAGCCAATTTTGTCCATGTCTTCATCTATTAGTGTGTAGATAATTGGTGTCTTTTGGGTCATTTTCTTCTTCCATGCAAATGACCCTATGCTTCGGTCATGTCATTTCTTCCCTTTCTTAGGTAGAGGTTGTGGAGGTTGGTCTGTTGGTTTTGTTTCTGGTGCATCCTATATGCCATTTCCTTGATTGATGTTATTTGCCACATTTTCTAGAGGGTCCATCTCTACATCTATGCGTTGTGTTGCTTCAATGTTCCCCTATTGCAATGTCGTATCCCCTTGTGTTGGGACCTTCTAGTCTGGTTCCCAATCCTGCATGACAAGATGGATGTCTTCTTATGTTATCTTGTATTTTGTTTGGACCCACACCTCCCTTGGATCCTTCTTGGCTTTTATGTATATGTTATGCCTATCTACGCGAAAATTTCTGACTTGTCCATATGCCTCCACCAACTATGGTGACATGCATGGTCATGCATTTTGAATACTATGACGAATTATTTCAGCATAGAGAAACAATTATATGTTGATGTCCATTTGTCTCCTCTTGTTTTTTGAAAACCGAAAATTTTGGTACTTTGTCGCTACGCATGGCTTCCTTCTCATCCCTAAGAACTGCGCATCCTCCGACTCTCCCCAGGATGTGGAGGAAATCAAAATCAAGAGACAGGGGTAGTGAAACTCCATTCCTTTATCTTGGGCTTCTGTGTAGTGCAGTAGGAACTAGTTCAGTAGGAATGGTGCCCAACTCATTGTAGTGCCTTCTACACATTGTTCTGCCACAACTATTACCCATTCTGGTACTTGATCGTTCATTCACTTCCGTAGCATATTGCATGCTAACACTTGTGTTTCTATTCGAATGGTTGGGTCACATATACTTGGAACATACAAGTCGTGCACCCCTTTAATCATACAAAATTTCACTTGCATAGCCTCTAATTATGCTTCGTCTTTCTTTTTGTCTGCAAATAACAGAGCAGAGTCTTCCCCCTGGGTTGGCAGCCCAATTATTCTTGCTATAAAGTTTGTTTCAATAGAGATTGGCTTATCCAACCACATGTACCCACCATGCACGCAAGATAAGAGGAGTTTAACACATGCATTGATTTTTTTGTTATGTCTGTTAGCACTGAGAGTCACCCTCAGACTGCTAGAGGATAAGCCCAATATCCATAAAAATGTAAATGCATTGAAGTGGTTTGAGTAGGTGGATCAACAAGACTTTAAAGAAAGGAAAAGACAGCAGATATCACTGCAAATCAGTGATGGACCGTTTGGCTATGGATTCATAAGTATTCTTCTCAATGAAGGCATTTAAACTGACTATCAGACAAGGGCTTTGTGTAATGATGAAAAGAAGAATAAGAGAATTAACATAAAGACGAAATCACACTAAGCAAAGATCCTCCCTGCAAAGGGAATAGATGTGTCTGAATAATGAACGATGAAACATGGGAAAGATAATAGCAAATCCTCTATTGTCTCAGGAATCCATAAATCAAATATGCCACATCCAATGAAGAATGGGCAAGATAACAGCATATCCTCTACTGTCTCAGGAATCCATAAATCAAAGACAAGAAGAAAAATAGAATAGAAAAATAGAAGACAGTATGATAAAATAGCTCAAAGGAATCTTCAATAACATAATAGTTTACAATCCATGCCCCTCAGGCTTACAATCTAAAAAATGCAGTCCTATGCCCTTAAAACTCTCTCGGGTCATCTTCAACTGAAACCCCCCTCTTCTCTTTTCTCATTCATTTGATGTATTTATGCTCAAAACCTTAGACCACAGCTAGAAGTGTGAGTTGGCCATCACATCCAAGGCTCTTCATCTATGCATCCTTCTGTCAGACTGTGTGTGTATCTTTCTGTTAGACGCAAGCTCAGATCATCATAGGCCTACAGGAAAATCCATCCATCGTGGTACCTTCAGCTAATAGTTCTGTCTCCTCGACCATAGCTTCCATGTCTTCTATTTATGGAGTGAAATGAGGTTTCAACTACCAGTCCTTATTCATTAATTGATTTATCCTCGGGATCGGGATGAGGCTTGATGAATAGGGGGTGGCCACGTGTTGTTGTTGGATTTAGTGCTAGACGAGAACATGATTTTGGGGACGTCGAAAGCGGTTTGGACCCACACATCTTTCGGGCCTGAAATGCACCACATTCCGCCACATAGCTCTCCCACAATACCGTGGTTTGGATTTCGGCTCGCTCAAGGAATTTAACACTCGAGCATGTTGCGGCACCGAAATGAAGCATGGTCGTTGATCTAGTCGCGATCTGCGATATGGGTGCACCTGTTATTTTAGCACCCCCGCTAAAGTTTATCCTCTTTCCAATTATAACATCCTTCAAACCACACTTAGAGATGGTGCTAAATTGAACTACATAGGGGATCTCTACTGTTGAAAACTGCAACCACCCGTTCGCCTGTGCTCATTATTGTCACCTGTGACCCTTGAAGATTTCATGTGATAACATTGGCTCCACAGGGGATGGCATGCTCCTTGTGAGCTTCCAAGAACAAGCAGTTTCAGTGCCTTGGTTGTTGGGTTGTGGAGTCGATCTCAAATACATTTTTTTGAAGACAGCAAGCTGACATGTACACTACTCAACTTAAAAAGAAAACACACACACATGCTCCAGAAGGATCTTATTTATGTAGAATCCTAAACTAACCGATGTTTACAATGCACTAGGTGAAAACAAACTTCCACCATAGCCACCCAAACTATTTGGTAACATAATTCTCCTTTTCACTGCAAGTGATCCATAAAAGGTAAGGGAAGTAGGACAACAGACTGAAAACATGTTTTGGAACACTGACAATACCCCCAAATGATGATAAGATGAACAATTTTGCAGGCTCCAATGCTTTTGGAAAACTCAACTCCATATATAACCCCACGGGGTCATAAAATTTATAATAAGGCACGCTAAACTGGTAAAAAGTTACCTCCTTTATTTCATCATTGCTCACCTGTTGTTTGATGTTCTCAACATGTACAGGTGGATAAAGGATTGATGCAGACTTGTTAATCCCAAGTGATATTTGCCCATTTATAAGTGTTGGACATCAGATAAGCTGCACATTCAGTTCTTCCTTTTCTCCTTCATTATCATATACAAGAATCATGCTACGAGGTTCCAAATAAGCCATGCAAAAACTCTGATCTTCATCATCTTCGTTGGGATATTCATCAAAAAATGGTTGTTTTTGGTCAATATTTGAAACAACTTCATCATCATAAGTAGGGCTGCCAAAAACATCTGTGTCAAGAATAGAAATATCCTCTGCATTTTCTTCATAAGAGTAGCAAACAAAATCTATCTTCAATTCTGAAAAGCTAGGAAAAAATAGAGAGGAATCTTCCCTAGTTTTTTTAACTAACTTATCATTTATCTCAGCTTCATATTCAGGAGAAATATCTACTGCAGAATACACTTGCTCTTCGACATCAGAATATTCAAAAGAGACATGTTGATCTTCATAAACAACAAATACATATGATATGATGCCAGATGTTTCTATGTTGTTTCTATCATAGTGAATATCATTCAACACCTCTTGATCTTCATGGAAAATGCTTTCTTCCACAATAAATGCTTCATCACAAATCGGGTTTTTGTGTTTAGCAGAATCTTTATGAAGCAAAGAAAACTCATCACAACATTTTTCATAAAGATACTCAACTGAAAAATAATCTTTACAAAACAAATTGAAAGTTGCATGAAGACCTTTCAAAGAGTTGATGCTTGCAATGGGAAGAGAGTGATGCCAATCATGAGCAATCCCCTCTAATGAATACCTAAAACTCTTAATCTAAACATCTTCATGCGCAATATGAAGTTGATGAATAAAATCATGAAAATCCAACAAATGTTCAGCTCGTACCTCACACTCTTCTCCTTGAAATATAGAAAGGCTACTTTCCCATTCATCTCTACTAGGCTCTGGATTAGGGAAACCAACTATCTTTGAAAAATCACAGAAAGCATACCTCTGAGCTAAAATATTCTCCATTTCAAACTAGTGAAGTTGTCAATAGATTTCTGAACAAATGGAGTCACCATGGTGAAAGATGAGCAGTCAAAATAATGTGTCTAGCTTCAGATCACCATCTAAAACTGGATCTCTTCATTGTCGTTCTACCAGGGAAGATATCTTCACTTTCGTCCACGGCAACGGCAACGGCGCCAATAATGTTAGCACTAAGAGTCACCCTCAGACTTCTAGAGGATAATCCCAGTACCCATAAAAATGTAAATGCATTGAAATGGTTTGAAGAGGTGGATCAGCAAGACTTTAAAGAAAGGAAAAGACAACAGATATCACTGCAAATCAGTGATGTACCATTGGGCTATGGAGTCATAAGTATTCTACTAAATGAAGGAATTTAAACTACCTATCATACAAGGGATTATGTAATGATGAAGAGAAGAATAAGAGAATTAACATAAAGACAAAAACTCACTAAGAAAACATCCTCCCTGCAAAGAGAATAGATGTGTCTGAATAATGAACGATGAAACATGGGCAAGATAACAATAGATCCTCTATTGTCTCAGGAATCCATAAATCAAAGATGTCACATCCAGTGAAGCATGGGAAAGATAAAAGCAGATTCTCTACTGTCTCAAGAATCCATAGAGAATCTGCTACATCCAGAAAAGAAGAAAAATAGAATAGAAACATAGAAGACGGTATGATAAAACAGCTCAAAGGAATCTTCAATAACATAATAGTTTAAAATCCATGCCCCTCAGGCTTACAATCTGAAAAATGCAGTGATCTGCCCCTAACACTCTATTGAGTCATCTTCAACTAAACCCCCCCTCTTCTCTTTTCTCATCCATCTAATGTATTTATGCTCAAAACCTTATACCGCAGCTAGTAGTGCGAGTTGGCCATCATGTCCAAGGCTCTTTGTCTGTGCATCCTTCTGTCAGACGCAAGATCAGATCAGCATAAGCATGCAGGAAAAACCATCCATCATGGTACCTTGGGCTGACAGTTTTGTCTCCTCGAACAAAGCTTCCATGCCTTCTATTTATGGAGTAACGAGGTTTCAACTACCAATCCTTATTCATTAATTGATTTCTCCTCGGGATTGGGATGAGGCTTGATGATTAGGGGGCGTCCACGTGCTATTGTTGAATTCAACGCTAGACGAGCATGTTATTTCGAGGTCGTCAAAAGTGGTTTGGACCCACACCACTTTCGGGCCCAAAATGCACCACCTTCTGCCATGTAGCTCTCCCCCGATACCGTGGTTTGGATTTCAGCCCACTCAAGGAATTCAGCGCCTGAGCATGTTGTGGTGCTAAAATGAAGCATGGTCGTTGATCTGGTCGTGATCTGCGATATGGGCGCACCTGCTATTTTAGCGCCCTCGCTAAATTTTATCCACTTGCCAATTATAGCATCCTTCAAACCACGCTTAGATATGGTTCCAAATTGAACTGCACAGGGGGATCTCTACTGTTGAAAACTGTACCCACATGTTTTCATGTGCTCATGACTGTAACCTGTGACCCTTGATGATTTCATGTGATAAAAGCATCCAAAGTGTGGGATGTCGAACATGTTGAGGAGGCCTCCTCGCTCCAATCCTCTGGCCCAAACCTTGGTCACTGGTATGCTCTGTTGTGGAAGTGGATCTACTTTGAGTTCTAGGTATTCAATTGGGCATCATCCTTTCTAGGAGGTATGTAGTCATGTGGAAACTTCGACTCCAATGAGGATGCGCCAGGGGTTTCCTCAATCTCTGGTTCAACTATTGGAGCTCTACTGCAATTATTCCTTAGTACCATTGGTGTTTCTCCTGTAGCTCTGGGTGGCACCATTTTTTTAGTTAATTAGTCTTTGATTGGTGTTGTAGCTCGGTATCGCGTTCTAGATCTATGCTCTTTGTTTTCACTATAATGTTAAGTAACAATAGCCTGTGTTTGGCAGCCCTGGTTTCTTTTATACCCTTTTTCCAATTGTTCACTGGTTTTCGTGCCTTCCCTCCTGTCTCATCTTCCTGTAGCGTGACAGATGTTTTTGTTAATTGTGCTTTATTTCAAAATCCGTTATTGGATTTTTGTTGTGTATTGCCCCTTTATAATGCGTATTGGTGACATTTTTATTTTATTCCCTATCATTATGATGGCTTTATGTAATGAAAAGTTTATGACTTGTCCTTATCCATCTGTAACTGTCGTTTCCGCCCTTTTTGTACTTTAAGTGGTCTTGTCATGTGGGACAGTGCAATTAATACTATGTAGTTTATCACTTTTACAACGGGTATTCTTGGTTGACGCAATTTTACCTCTCTGTGTGGTTCCCATTGTCATTCTTTATGTGCGCATTCTTTTTTTTTCTTGCGTGGTTCCTCCTATTGCACAGATTTTCGGCCCTCTTGATAGAGTTTTAGCTGAATGTTGTTTACCCTTCCTTTCAATGCCTCTTCGTTAAGTGTTTCCAAATGCGCAACACTTGCCTCTATCACCTCCTTGATCACATGTGGTCCTAACCAGTGTATATGGAACTTCCCTGGGTGCTACATAAATTTTCTATCATATAGTAGTACCAAGTTGCCTACTTGGAATTTTTTCAACTTAATGTGTCTATCATGCCATGGTTTTTCTTTTGCTTTTTGAACCTACTAGTGAAACCTTGTGATCAATCTATCCTCCGCAAGTTGTACCAATTGTGATAGTCGTTCTTATATTGTGCCTGAATCCGAAAGATCCATGATAGTTGTGACACGCAGGCTCGGTATACCAACATGAAAGGTGTTTGCCCTATTAATTTCTTGTTGGTTGTCTTGTATGCCCATAGTATAGTAGGGACTCTTAATTCCCAGTCATCTCTTCCTACATTGCATATTTTTTTCAGTGCATTCTCTAGGATTTTGTTGAATGCTTCCATTATGCCATTAGCTTGTAGGTGGTATGGAGTACTCTTATGATGGTGAATTTGGAATTCTTCAGTCAAATTTACTATGGTATTATTAAATAAGTGTGTCCCTTGATCACTCATCAATGTTCTTGGACATCCAAATCGAGTTACTATATTCTTGATCAAAAAGTGCACAGCAGTTTCTACACTGCAATCCATAACTGGCACAACTTCTGGCCATCGATTCAGATACTCTCTGGCTGTAATAATGTACCTAGCCCTAGAGCGTCTTGTTGGTGGGTTAATTGTTCCAATGTAGTCTATGGCCCACTTATCAAAAACCTGTAATGTAACTTGTGGATTCAATGGAATCTCATCCCTTCTGGAGGGTTTTTTGACCCTTTGACAAACATCACATGTCTGATAGTATTCTTTTGCATCTTTGTGGAGTGTAGGCCACCATAGTCCTGCATGTAATATATTATGCATAGTATCTTTACCTACATAATATCCTTGTTCTATACCGTTGTGTTCTTCTGCCAGTATAATTGGTCTTTTTTGTTTGACCACACAACATCGAATATTCCATCTATGCCCAGTTTATATAGGCTTCCTGCAATCAAATAGTAGTCTATAGCCTTCATTGCTAACTGCTTTTTATGTGCAATCGTCATGTCTGATGGGGACATCCATGTACTTAATAAATCTACAATGTATATAAAATAATCGTACACCATATTAACTGAAAATAATTGTGCATCTGGAAATTTGTCATCCAGGTTTCTTGCTTCTTCTCCTAAGAGTATGTGTGACAAGTGATCTGGTCCTGCATTGAGTTTGCCTGGTTTTACTACTAATTCAAAGTTGTATTCCTGGAATAATAGGATCCATATACAAATCCTTCCCCCCAACACTATCTTGTTGACCAAATACCTCAGCGCATAATGGTCGGTGTACATCTTAAAGTGTGATACTAGAAAGTAGTGTATGAACTTCTTCAGTGTGTAGACCATAGTCAATCCCTCACGTTCCGTTGTGGTATAGCTTTTTTCCGATGTTGATAGTTTCCTACTTATAAAAATGATTGGGTAATCTATGTATCCCTCACCTAGTTGTGACAAGATCACGCCTAATGTTATTGATGATGCATCCACATGCACATGAAATTCCTTGTTCCATTCTGGGAAAAGTAAGATCGGCATAGTTACTAATTTTGTTTCAGTGTGTCTAGTCCTTTCTAATAAACTTCATTCCACTGGAACTTCATTTCTTTTTTCAGTAATCTTTCCATTGGTGTTGTAATCTGTGTGTATCCTTTGATAAATTTCCTGTAATACCCTATGTGACCCAATATTGTGTGCAACTGTTTGACTGATGTGGGTGGTTGTAAGTCCAGAATAACTACAATCTTTGCAGGATCGACTATTAAGCCTTGTTTGCATACCATGTGTCCCAACAATATTCCAAACGGTGCGCAAAAAATGCACTTCTTTAAGTTTAAGGATATTTGATGTTGTCTACACTTATCCAACATCAATCTTAGCAATTCAACATGATCCCATAACAGGCTAAACACAGTCCAGTCATCCAAGTAGATGTCGAGAAACTTATGAATAAACTCCTTAAACACTGCGACAACTACTCTTGAAAATACCACAGGTGCATTCTTTAACCCAAATGACATCATTGTGTATTGAAAATTCCCCATTATTTCGCGAATTTAGTCTTATGTCTATTTTCATGTGCAATTCTTATCTAATGGTATCCTGAGAAACCATTTATGAATGAATAGGCTTATTGTCTGCCTACATTTTCAAGTACTTCATTTGTAAATGGCATTAAGAATGGATCATGCAGGCATGCATCATTCAGTTTCCTCAAGTCGACGCAGATTCTTATACCCCCTGTTTTCTTGTCCTGCACTACCACAGGACTTGTCCATTATGATTCTTCAACCGATCTGATGACTCCTGACTTTAGCATGCGATCGATTTCCTCCTTTAATTTTTATTTATATCTTGGGTTCAATCTATAGGGCCTCTATTTCACTAGTTTAGCACCTTGTTTCAGTGGGATTTCCATCTCTCCTATCTTGCCCACTATCCCTTTCATCTCTGAGAATGTATTTGGGAATAGGTCCTTGTATTCACGTAGTAGATCTGCTATCTTTTCTATGGTTTCCTCATCCTCGTAATATTCTATATATGCAAACTTAGGGCTTTCCTTTTTCCCAATATTAATTTTTTGTGTCTTGACTGGTTGCGCGTATATGGTGGATTCCAACTCTGGGCCCTCTATTTTTCATTCCCCTTCTATTTACAGTACTTGGATATTGCAGGTATATTCGTCATCATGATCCTCCTGTGTCACATTGTAACATTCCAATAACTTGTGAACCATCATAGATGCATTGTGTGTGTTGCATACAGATATTACTTCCATTGATTCTTCTTCGGTGAAGATTTCTTGTTTAATTTCCTGTAGCGTTGTACTTATTAGGGGTGACTCATTATAAAAGGTCAATGTCACCTGGAATATTTGAGTTATGTAATCCTAGTATGTTGTATCTCTGTGCATTTCTAGTTCTAGGTACCAGTTCCTTGGGATGGTGGCAAGGGTATGTATGAACATGTGTGTCCATTCTTAGCTTGGAACTGAGTTCCATGATTTTTTACACTTCTCAACATGATCTATTGGGTTTCCTTCCCCGGTATACTTCTGAATCATGTCTCCCTCATCAGTATTGAATCTCACTTGTATTGGTTTCCTACATTATTACAAGTCTTCTATGTTTTTTATGTGTGTCACCCAACATCTGGTTGGGGTGGATTTCAATGCAATGTCCAGTGCTAGTAGTCTATGTTGTTTCGGTACCTATGCCTCGAATTCTTGTACAAATGTTTTTATATTTGTCAACCTGTCATACTTAGGTGGGTTGCATTGTTCTATTCCAATCCAATGTACTAATTTGGTCATGTGTGTGCATCATCTTGTTGAGACTTCATGCATTCTTTGTTGCCAATTTTTCAGACCTCCTTCTGAGTCTGATGTACACCAATTGATTCTTCTCCAACTTAATGTACCATCTGTTGTGGGGTTAACATAGTCTTCCATCCTCACATTCATGTTATACAGGTTGTCAATTTCTTCTCCCTTCACTAGTTCTATGTACCTCCTTCCTTCTTTTGGGTCTAATGGCACAGTAACTTTGAGCTCTCCTACTTCAAATATCATCTCTCTCCTTTTTAGATTGATAATGGCTTGGTTATCGAAGGCCCATTTGAGTCCCATTAACAATGGGTATGGTTGGTTGTTGTCCACAATCTCGATAACTTCAAAGTCTACGAAACTGCGCACTCCATCTATATTCACATGTATTCATGTTAATCGACCAATAGGTACTATTTTGTATTGGTTTGATAATCTCAATTGAATGGGTGACCAAACTAACTTGGGTTTCCCCATCGTTTTCCATGTCTTCTTAGGTAACACGTTCACATCGGACGCCAAGTCTAAGATCACATTGTCTATCTCATACTCTCCAATATGCACACTGAACCTGAACTCTCCATTGTTTCTTTTCTTGTGCAGTAGATGGTTCACTACTTTCTTTTCAGTAGATACTGCCTTTCCTTGAGCACAATGATTGATCATAGAGCATAATGTATGCAATGTCTTTTCATCTTCAACCAGCTCTAGGCAACTCTTCAAAAAATTTCCTAAGGTACTTAGCTTCTCCATTGATCCTTTGGTTATGGCATGGTCATTAGTGGGAAGCATGTCTACCATATGTGATGCAGAAGATGTTGATGTTTCCCACTCTTGTCATAATAGTTCCTCCCTCATCCTTTTATAGGTCTCTTTTTCATCTCATGGATCGAATGTTGGCATGGGTACTGCTAATTTATTTATCCATTACTCAACACGTTTCCTTTCATTGGTTGCATCTGTTCCTATTTTGGTTCCTCCATGCATAACAACTGTTATTTTGGGTCCTTCATCATGTATCTTGGTTGATATATTTTGAATGTTTGGGTTATGGTTTTGATTACCTCTGGCCTGCCACTTTATCAGCAATTATTGACAATCCTCTGTCGCATGTTCTAGTACCCGACAGTAAGTGCATGTTTTGCAGGGGTTTTGGTAATCTCGCACTAGGTGTCCTAGTTGGTTAATGTTATCACCATCAAAACAAATTGTGTGCAAACGAGTTTTCAAGACTTAGCGAGGTGCTAAACT
>JZKD02S1889275.1:21656-39594 GCA_000966675.3 Picea glauca
TACTATTTTCTCGTCCAATTGATATCTTGCAAATATTAGAATTATTATTCCATGGACGTATTTGTCATGTATGTTAATGGATTATGCTAATCTATATGCTAACATTATATATTATCACCATATGCTTGCGTATCTTGGTTGTTGAGGGCAAGTTGCAGGTATAAAGCTTTGAGTTGCATGCTCAACTATGGTCTTCATCAAACGTCTGGACGAGGTAGGCTATTGGCCTTGTCTTGTTAGCATTTCAATTATATAACATACTTGGGATTAGAGTTGATTTTTTTTTGTCATTCTGTATGTTGTAGTTTACCCCATTCCATAGAGAGATTTCCTCATAACAGAAATGGCAACCATACTGGGGATTGATATTCTTTTTTGGGGTTTAGAGTGTTTTTGTCCTTGATTTTCTCTATGTTATACTAGGTTTCCTTGTCGCTTGATTGATTGACAACCTATTTTTACTTTTCATATGATTTTCTTGGCTTAACCCTTGCCCTGGTAGTTTTTTACTGGGTATACACAGTTTTTCCCTTGACAAATGCGTACATACGCGAGTTGTCCTCCTTTAGGGTGTGTACATATGCGAGTTTTTCTCAAACAGTCGCGTACATCAACTCTTTAGTCTTGTTGGATGAGTTTTGTGTTTGTTGGGTGAGTTTGGTTGGTTTCTGAGTCTTCTTGGGTCTCTATCATGTCTGTTAAGTGCTTACGGAGTGATACAAGGCCTTCTTATTGTTGAATTTTTGGGGAATATTATTTCTTATCATATTTTTCATTGGTTGTCCTTGCACATTGGTCTGAGTGTTTTCTTCTTGGTATCCTGCTTGGCTTGTCTCTTTTTGCTTGCAGTAGGGTCTGCATATGAAGTTGCCATTTAGTCCTTGAATTTTCTTTTCTTTATATTGAAAACACAAAAACATTTGTTCATTTTGCATTATGTCATTTTCTCTTTTGATTACTTTGCATTGATTTTGACACATATGGAGAGATTGCATTTCATTGAAATTGTAGAGATTGCATTGGAAAATTTGCATTTAGAAGCATACCATCTCTTTGAAATTTAAGACTAGTGCTTAGCAGTTTTTTTATATTTGCTTATTCTTATATGTTGAGTCGTAATACCATCAGTTTCATGACCACACCTCTTGAGTAAGAATAATCCATTAAATTAATGTTGATTAATTAAAATTGATTAGAAACGATTTTATTTTTCAGGGTACACAAACAAGTATAGGACATAGGGCCTTGGAATAGGATTTTGTGAGTAAAGTTCTCCTAGGCTATTAAACTTAACATATGTGTCTGACCAAGGAGTGGTGAAACCCATTGTGTAATTAGTGACATCAGGAGGCTTCACTCACACCAAAGTTAAGCACGAGGTTGTGCGAAGTTGGTTGCAGAGATATCCCTCTAATACCTTCTTAGAATCAAAGATATTTCTATGGTTCTATTCGTATTTGGGGTTATTTCTAGTACCTTTACCTTCATGAGAGTCAGTTCTTTCAAGATTTCAGGCTTTGTTACCCTGGCCATATGGTGGACCAGACTTACGATTTTTCGCCTGCACATTGGTTATATTGTGGTGACTCTAGTTTCTTGACATAGGTAGCCACATAGGTTACTTGCAGTGGTTATTTTGTAGGTACCCTGATTCAGATAAGGGTCGGACAACACACAACCTTTATGGAGGATTACCTCTCTGGGGGGATCTGACCGAATGCGTTTTTAGTCCCATGAGGGCCCTTATAAATGATTCTGATACCTATGATATTTTGAAGGAAGTCTCACGCCCCTCTTGGGCAAGACATACCTACTCTAGTGACGGAGGCCCCTTTTCAGCCACTATATCCTATTTGTGTGCATTGGCCTTTTTTCTTTATTTTTGTGTGCTCTCTAATTATTAGTTGGCCTTAGGATTTGGTTTTATATATTGAGTCTTGAGTCATCATGGAGCAAGGCCAACTTCCTTGTAGGTCTCATCATTTGTTAAAGTTACCACCGCATCTTGAGTCTTTACCGAAGGTTGCCTTCTAAAAGGCATAATGTTAATAAACGTGGTACCTATATCTCCACCTCCCAAACTTGTGATCATCCAGTTATGAGTACTGGGTCAAACTCGAATGTCACAGGGAGTCCCTCGACTCCTATATCTTATGTGATTAGTGGGATCCCTTCCACTCCTTCAGCCTTGATGGTTGGGGTGCCAGAGATCCCCGCCTCTATTGCTACCCAACCTGTGGGTTCTACTCAACCCATAGGAACAAACCATTTTAGATCTCTTTTTGGTATGTTAGGTTACACTTCTCAATCAATACCTCCAGTCTCTAATCCCTTTTCTTTTGGCATGCCCAACATGACGTCGCAACTCTCATCCTCCATTCCAGTGGCTAATGTGAATCCTAGTTTTGGACCTGGGGGCATGGCTCCTCCATATGCTCCTCTCTCGTTTGGCAGAGGCCATACTCCCCAAATGAATCCTACAGTTGGAGGTTGGCCTCCTCTTTCTTCTGGGCCTAATCCTAGTCTCAATTCTCTTGGATGGAGTGCTCAACCGGGTGGACAAGTGACTTCCTATATTCCATCCTTTATCCCCTCTTCCTCCATGTTGATTCTGACAAACACATTTATTATGGATAATCCCCCTCTTTCCTCCAGAGTTCCATCCAGAGGGAGTCAATTTCACACTATGGGAAACCCCCAGCCCGGATCCCCTTCGGTTGGGGGCAACGTATATAACCCTCATTATGTCATTTTCGCGGTTATGGTTCCCATACAACCTTTTATGAATCATTTTGGAGGAGGATATTATCCTACCGGACAGGGCTATGGCATATACCAGAACCCTGGATGGCCTGCAATCCCTCCGTCCCAATATTTCCCGGGAGCATGTGATTAGACGCCGCATCCCCGCCTCCCTTTTCTGGCCACACTTAATCTTATAGATTTTTCAAAATTAATGAATGACCCTGTGGGTCACTATCAGTTATGGCCTCCCATCCCCATCAATATTCCTTCGGACTTTCCAAAATTCGAGGGAAAGATTAGCGAAGATATGGGTGATCATGTCACTACTTTTCATCTTTGGTAATTGTCTAACTCTCTGAATGACGATTCTATTCATTTGAGGCTATTTCAATGCACCCTCATGGGGGTCATTGTGAAATGGTACATTGAGCTACCAGGGGGAACGTACAAAAAATTTAATCAGATGGTTTTGGTCTTGCTCAACCACTTCTAGTTGTCAGTTCATTACGATGCTGACATAGAACTTTTGTCGGCCCTCCACCAAGATAAAGCAACACATATCTCAGACCATATCCAAGAGTAGAATAGATGAAAGTGGTTGATCAAAGCCTACATTTCTCCATAGTTTATGTTGAAGTGGTTCCTTAAGTCCTTATTTCCTTATATTTTGAAGGATGTCTCTACATCCAGTGTAACATCTAAGGAAGAAGCTATTTCAAAGCCCAAAAATTGGAACTCATATATGCTCAATCTAGGATGTTGTATGAAATTATTCCTGACGCACCATGATCAAACTATGATCCTATAAAAAATCCTAGGTCTCATGCTGATGGTATCATAGGCTTTGCAAATGCTAAGTCTACAGATGTGGTGACAAACCAGTTAAAAGATTTGTCTCTAAGCCAACTTGTAGCAGGAAAATATTAGACTTTGTCCTCCACTCCCACTCAGTCGGTGGATGTGCATTATGTACAGTCGTCGGCTAGCCCAAATGGTAACTAACAACCAGGAGGGAATAGAAGGAAAGGATGATGTAATAATTGTAAGGGTGGAAAAAAATAATAACAAATCCAAGGACGACACTAACAATGATAGATCGAATAATAATGTTGGTGAGGGAGAGAAAGAAAAAGGTAAGGTGAAGTTCCCTTGTAAACTTTGTAAATATGATCACCTTACCCACCTATGCCCAAAAATCAAGGAAGCCTCGAGGCTCTTATCACAACTTCCCGCTGTGATGACAAATCCGTTTCCGCATAATTAGCACATGACCTTGGGGATTTCCAACACCGAAAATGCGTCGAGCGGGAGTCAAAACCCCTCGGCACATGAAGGTGGTTATCTATGTGTCAATATGGTCAAGTCTCATATTGATTTAACCACTCGATCTCATGATTACGGTTCTTCAGATACTGTTCTAGGTCCAGAGTCTCCTCCTTTTTTGGAAACAACCTTGCAGATCGAAAAGCCGAAACCTTCGCCTTGTATTTTGAAAGGAGTACTAAAGCACTTTGTCCACAATCCTAATGCCAGAGTTTCCCAAAACTATTCGATTGTCTAATATATGGGTCAAAACCCTTGTGCTATGTTGGCTTTAGAGGTACTCCAGATGTTTCCTTCACAAAGGAACACCTTGTTATCCAATTTAGAAGCTCTAGACCCATGTAGCTCGAAGGTTATTAAGTTTGACATCACAGATTTTAGGCCTCTCTTACCTACCACGTGGCCTTACCTACCATGTGGATTACATGAAAATTACCATCAAATGCATTGTAATTGATGAAGGTGTTGTGATGTGCATGATGTCCCTAACCTGCTGGAAATCTATTGGCTCTTTGACTCTATCCCAATCTATGACTATGTTGATCGCTTTTGATGGGAATTTGTTCTGACCCCATGAAATTCTTCCTGCTTTTTTGGTCTAGTTAGGTGGAAAGATAGTGTAGGTTGATGTCGAGGTGGTTGATGCACCCCTTGAATATAATTTACTACTAGGGAGTAATTGGAATTATTCCATGAAAGAAGTCATGTCATCTGTTTTCCGCACTTTATGTTTTCCTCATGAAGGGAAAATAGTGAAAATTGATCAATTGTCCTTTGCACATGCTAGGCCTAATGCATCAGTTGGACCTTCGGTCCCTATGATTGATAATTCTCAGTAAGAAACTGAGGATGTTGGTGTCAGAATGTATTCCTCTCTCATGGGTAGCTTCGATTTTGTGACACCAATTCACCACATTCATGCCATTTCTAGTGAGTCTTCGTCGTCAATGAGGTTTGCTCATTTCTACACTCCATATTTCAATAACCCTTGAACCCTACCTTCTCTGACTATGTCGTACGAAGGTCAGTTGCACATTGGGATGGTAATTCCACTGACAGTGGTAGAAGTTGCATATCAGTTTATTCTTGATGCTAATGCTGACCCAGATATTTTCTCCTCACGGATAGACGAGGTGGATCATGTTCTAAATCCCATATGGGTTGTCCAATCTTCTTATTCCCCTGATTTCCTCGATGATACTTTACCCTCGGATGAAGCCACCCTAGAGGCCATGTATGATCTTGATAGGCCTTAGGACGATATGCATCATCACTCCTATTTCCTCCCAGATCTTGTTAGGATCAAGCAAGATGACTTTAAATCTATCTTGAGTGAGATGTTCAATCACGTTATGGTTCCATTAGATACACATGGTATTGATTCCAAAGGAAACAAAATGAATATTTTTCCTATTGTCATGGTCGATATCTCTCGAGTTCCTGGAAAAATTGAGAACGTATATATCAGTGTGGATTGTTACCCTGAAGAAATTCAGATCTACACATATCTCTTCAAATAATTTTGTGATGTATTCATTTTGTCGTATGAAGAGATGCCAGGGATCGACCCTAGAATTGTCGAAAATGATATTAAGACATATCCAGATGCTAGAAATATTCGACAACATATTAGAGCTATTAATCCTAGGAAGGACCCTGCTATTAAGGTAGAGGTAGGGAAGCTACTTAATGATGGTTTAATCTACCCGGTTCCCTTCACTGAATGGGTGTCCAACCCCGTTCCGTGAATGAAAAACAAGGAACCATCCACGTATGTATGTATTTTCGAGACCTAAACAAGGCTTGTTCTAAAGATAACTTCTCAACTCCTTTCATTGACTAGATTCTTGATGAGTGTGTGAGAAGCAAAGTATTTTATTTTATGGACGAATTTTCAGGGTATAATAAAATTCAAATCAAACCCAAGGATCAACATAGGACAATGTATATTTGTCCTTGGGGTACTTTTGCATACCGAAAAATGCCTCTCATCCTTAAAAATTCCATAGAAACCTTCCAATGTGCCATGACCTTTGATTTTCACGATCTCAAGTATATTTTTGAAGCTTATCTAGATGATCTTGCTATTCACTCTCACAAGAGAGTAGATCAGTCCACTCACCTTTGATTAGTATTTGAGAGATGTCGTTACTATCACATTCGATTGAACCCTCACAAGTGCATCTTCTGCGTTAGGTCTGGCTGTCTTTTAGGATTCTTAGTGTTTGAGCATGGGATCATGGTAGATCCTATGAAGGTTGAGGCAATACTTTGATTGCCTCCTCCACGCAACATTCAACAACTTCAAGGTTTATAGGGGAAGGATAATTTCCTATGTCGGTTCATAGTGAACTATGCCAATTTAACTAAGGGTTTCATGCATCTTTTGAAGAAGGATACTCTGTTTATATGGGATGAGCAGGACCAAGAATATTTCGATGCTCTTAGGAAAGATTTGGTATCATCACCTCTGCTGAAGCCTCTAGACTACAATAGAGACTATTTTCTTTATATCGTCGCATCCAAAAGGACGGTTTGTATGGTTCTGGTTCAGGAGGATGATGATTTCCATGAGCACATTGTCTATTATCTCAGTTGAAACCTAGTCGATCCTGAACTTAAATACTCTCACGTAGAGAAACTAGCCTTGGTTTCCGTACATGCGGTTCAAATATTACGACATTATATATTACTTTCCAAAACTGCTATAGTTGTAGATATCAATCCATTTCAATACGTCCTCACTAGGAATATCTTAGGGGTGAAATACAAAAAGTGGATTTTTATTTTGAAAGAGTTTGATCTTAATTTCGCTTCGGTGAAGTCTAAGAAATCACTAGTTTTTGCTGAGTTGATATCAGACTTACCTCGAATAGATGAGGAAATTTTTCATGACGATTCATTCACAGATGAACACATCTTCCTTATCTCATCTTTGGACCCATGGTATGGAGACATTCTAATTTATCTTAAAACCTTGAAGCTATCCCAACATATGTCGAGATATGATCGATGACGTATACGTCATTAGGCTAAAAACTACCTTATCATCGGCGATAATGTAGGATAAGGTTGCCCATCAAGGTTAAAGGACTTTGTCTCCATATCCAAATAGTTTACTAGCAATTGGAGTAACCTCACATGAGCCCTCATTCCCTTGAGAGTCCAAAATTTATAAAGGCCACATCTTTTTAAAGCTTGTTGAGCCCTTTCATCCCTTCCCACTGCTGCATCTATATCTTCATACTTCCTCTCCCTCCATTCAATCACCATCCTGCAAAGGAGGATCCATTTTTTGAGTTAGAACCTTTCAAAAATGTGTTCACAGACTTGTACATGAAATAACTTGGTAACAATCGCATATAGGGCTGCATATACGCAGTCATGCTTCACTTTTCCTGCATATATGAAGTCGTATACGTGACCCGATGAATTGTCACCTGCATATGCCCTAATTTCCATATTACGCCCTCTAATACTAAAAATGAGGCCTAAAATTGAAATTTAAACCATTGAGATTGAAGTAGAGGGGATGGGCACTTACTTGGTCTAGACGGTTGCTGATTCCGTTGATCGTAGCTCCCGCAATCGAAACTTGAAGATCGTGGGGAAAATGGCCTAAAGTGCACTATGTGGGTGAAAAAACTCAAATGGTACTGTAAAATGGTCTATTTTTACTATTAGTAGAATTTTTTTACCCACTTCATATAGTTGGTGCTAATTTTTTACCTTATGGACTAATAGTGTAGTGGAAAGAATTGGTTTTTGGTGGTTTTGTCCAACATTTTTTGTGGTTTCCAATGTCATATCACTTGTTAATTCCTCGATAGGTATATTATTTCATTGACATATAGTATAGGTTGTCACTCCGTTTTACACTCTTGCATCATCCTATGAACGTGATCCATACACCCTAGGTATGAACCCATTTATTAGTGACACATAACCTTCTTACTACTACTAGGAGAGTCGTTATTAAGTGGTAGAGGCTTACCAAACATGGGTTCCCTAGTTATAACTTTTGTGCTATTTGGTGCCTATGCAGAAGTCATTCCATAGGACCGAGAGTTCCTTATAGTTCTGATATGACTTTGCATATGAATCCCATATTCTTACTCACAAGCATTCTTCCAGTTACCTATGGGACCCCCCCTAAGTCTTAGTTAAGCTCTTTTCGACTCTCTAAAAAATGAAAAGATTGTCGAGTGAACTTGTCTCTTTCATATTTGTTAGATGGATTTGAAAGGACGTCTATTTGGTGTAATTTTAACCCTTTTTCAGACTAAGTAGATTACTTACGAAAAATGAATACTCTAGTCACCATTGGCTAGAAGAGTTCTCTTGGGTATTATTTTATACTTTTTCGGGCCTAGGGGACTAAATCTATGAAAAAGAACATTATTTGGAGTTAATTTGCAATCGCATTCCATCATCATGCTTGTAGTATTAACAAATTTAACGACTTAATGAGAACTGTTACCTCAAAACGAGAACTGATCTGGCCTAAAAAACCCATATTTTTGCATAAAAAACATCAAAATAAACCCCCAAATCAAAAAGTGGTGCTACCGGTAGCACCATGCTTTTAAACGGGGTCAAAATTACAACATTTTTCAATCATGGCCTTCAAAACTCAGACAATAGCTCAAAAAAATCTTAAAATCAAGAACTAAAAAAAATATGTTTTTGAATTATTTTTTTTCAAAACATTAGTATTTTAGATAATTTGAAATCCTATTTTTAGCACTTGGTACCATTAAAACCAAAAACTCAAAATCAACCATCAAATTGAAAAGTACTGCTACTGGTAGCACCCATTCTAAAATTGGGGTATGAAAATGACACATTTTTATAAAGTGGTAAAAGAACGCATCATCACTATAAACAAAATCATAAAATCAACCCTTAAATGTTTACTTTTAAAATCTTATTATCACTCAAAGAACAAGCTAATACATAATGCCATGAAATATCACAATATACTTTAAAAATTCAACATCACCTTTTAATATTTTTTTTTACTTTTAATAAAAAAAAAAGTAAATAGAAGTTACATTGAATGAAACATAAATTATTTCTTAAAAATATTGTTATATTGTCCATATTCAAAACATATGAGATAAGAAATTTTATTATATTATCCATAATCAAAACATGTTATTCATAAAACATAAAAAAAGATTCATAACTTCATGTAAGATCATATGTAAGTTCAATATTCATTTCTAGTTACCATACAAACATCATATGGATAAAAAATACATAAAATATTTCATACACTTATTCAAATTGACTCATGGTTTCTGAAATACCATCAGAGTCTGCATTGTCTTCAGATGAATGATTGGATGAAGATGTAGATGATCCATGTAACTCTTCTCTATTGTCGATGAATGCACCATCTGAGTCTACATGCATGAACAACATTTCAGATGTCAAATGTATTTTATATCTACGACTAGGTTCAACAGACGCTCATCTTGCATTTATTTCTTGTGGCAGCAACCTCTTGATAATCTCTGTTGTCTTGGAGCAAACAATTCCTCTCTTTGTCAAATTGAAGTTATAAACAAGTATGTCGACATCATCTAATTTCAAGAGGTCAGTGCGATGACGAATTGTATTTTGACTCTTTCTTTTTCTCTTTCTATTGACATGTTTCTCAACCACCACATCTGGCTTGTACATACCATTGAATGGGTGTGTACTTGTTGCATACCAATGCACTTCAATAATAACATCATCATTTTCTTTCTCAATATTTATAACCTTTCCAATCCAGAATGGATAACCATGTGGATCTTCAGTCGCTAAAACTACAATCATGATACCCTCGTTAATATATTGTACTAAACCCCTATAAAGGTCTTCCATGGCTTCACGTTGTGCATGTGACCTTTGCGAACCAATATACATTTCTCTTTCTTCTGCTTGTGTAAACTCAATAACACCTTGAGATTTTTGTTGAACTTCAATAATGTTTGTTTGTTCAGATTCATTTGGCATATTTTGTGGCCAATGAAATGGAGTCTTCAACGTTGTATCTTCATTTGTTGAGCTTGAAATTATGTCACTTTGACTATTGAAAAAAGAATCCCACCAAACATAATCAACAACATCAAAGTACTCATATGTATCCTTAATGGAATTTTTATTTCTTCCAGGCATTCAGAATAATCTACATCTCTATTACGCCTCTGTGCATTATGGATTTCAACAACTGATTGTAAAAATAATAACTTTGATGGAAATATTGGACGATACAGAATGAAATTCAAAAATGCTAAACCTGATGAAGGCCCCCATTATGTAGTAGTTGAATACCGTTTTCCCCATATAAGTGTTTTCCCATAAAAAAATTTGAAACAAAATTGATGTTGGAAGCTAATGTTATTAAGCTACTCAATACATTTTTATTCATGATGTGATCTCTGAATAAATCTTTGCATGTCAACAATTTCTTCTAATATATGAAAAATAAGCTCTGGAATGTGTGTTTTCTTAATACATTCAATCAATGATGGTATGCTTCCAACATTTTTCCTCTTTAATGTTACTAAAAAATGACTGAACATTTGATCAATATGATCATGAGTGTGTCCAACAAGAAGGAAACCAACTTTCACCTTTTGAAAGATTCCCATTTCAACAAGCATGCTTAGATATCCAAACACAATTTGATTTTTATTTTCACGACTAGTGTTGTCCAACTGTAGATAGAAAACTTGAGGAACATTTCCATACCAGTGAGTGAGCACATGATGAATTATGGTGATGGTAAGATTTGCATCATTATGAATATTTAGAGCTGTGAAGGAAGCCCTTGGACACATTTTTCCATTGAAAACCATATAACCAACCAAGTGAAATTGAATTAAATTCTCTTCCTGTAAATTTTTAGGTGTACGGACAAAATGTGGTAGAAGTGTTTTCTTCTGGTCCATGTCATCAATTATCATACATAAATATTATTTTGGAGCATCATAACACTTCTTTCGATGTTTTTACAACTTTTTCCTTTCACTTTATTGTTGATTTCGATGTTCTTGAAGTTCTTTGACTATGGAATCTGCACATGACATAAAATGAAAATATTGATCATATGTTTTCATAGTTGATAACTATTCAATTAAAAAAAAATTAATACATACATACCTATTTTTTCTCCTTCAAATTTATCTCTTCTTGATTTAAGAGTAGCACATATACTACAAATTCTCATCCTTGACTTCTTAGGAATATAGACATTGTTGAATTATTTCTTCCGTATTCTTGTAAAATATGCATATGTAATAAAATTACCATTTCCTTCAACACCTTCAACATATCCTTTGTACAAGTTGTAGATTTCCCTCCTTGAGAAATTATCTGGAATATGTATTGTGTCTCTATCTGGCATACACTCTCCATGTTTGAAAAGAAATCATGCATCCATGACAATGTAGTGTTTTCCAATGGCCTACTCTCTCATCCATGATGTAACTTTGAATAAAATGAAGGATATTTTTTCAACCTTGCCTAGATTTTTGATAGACGAAGATTACTAATTGAGTGAATTGTTTTGAAAGCCTTTATGCAAATTAAAATATTCCCAATGCGATAATCATATCCTGTATTGGTGGATATCATGCACCCCATCAAATATGAATTTTGCATGTTATTAGTCATTGACAAATATGTCTTCATTTTATTCAAGGTATACATGCAGTCCATGCTTTTCAAACAATTCTTTTGACAACATTCACTTGAAATCAATTCACTTATGGAAATTGATTTAGTGAGAAATTCTTTCCTATACCTTGTATAACTAGACACAATCCTGGTCCTAGACACAGTGTTTCGTTGCAATGTATCCACTATTTCATCATCCTCACTAGAAGGATTTTTCTTATCACCAGAAGGAATATCAAGAAAAATATTGTCAAGAGACTAAACTAGAGAATGTCAATCACCTTGATTTGTTGCAGCTAAATGATTGAGAACATCATCATCAACATAATCATTTGGAGGAAAATAATCATCAACATTGTCTCCACATTGACATAATCATCTTCATTTCTTTCAAAATCCCCACTTGAGTGAAAATTTTCACCATCTTTCTTAGTGCCTTGAAAATCCTCACTTGGAGGAAAATCAACATCATCAACATTATTTCCTTTTAATTTATCACTTGGGAAAGAGTCTCCACCAATGGCGTAATCATCTTCACTACTTTGAAAATACCCACTTGAGAGATATTCTTCATCATCCTCATTACTCGCTTGAAAATCCTCACTTGGAGGAAAATCTTCATTATCCTCATGGGTACCTTGAAAATCTTCACTTGGATAAAAATCCTCATCACCAACATTGCTTCTCTTAAATTCCTCATTCGGGAAAGACTGTCCAGCATTTCCATAATCATCATCATTACTTTTAAAATCCCCACTTGGGGGGAATTCTTGATCATCCTCATTCGTGCCTTGGAAATCCTCACTTGGAGGAAAATCTTCATCAATACCTTTAAAATCCTCGCTTGGAGGAAATTCATCATCACCAACATTGTTGTCTTTATATTTCCCACTCAGGAAAGAGTGTCCACCATTGTCATAATCATCTTCACTACTTTTAAAATTTCCACTTGAGGGAAATTCTCCATCATATTCATTGGTGCCTTGGAAATATTCATCGGTACCTTGAAACTCCTCACTTGGAGGAAAATTTTCATCCCAATCATTTAAACGTTGATCATAGTCTCCACTTTGACCTACATTTTGATTATTTCCATTACTATTAAAATATTGAATAGATTTATCACCATAATGTTCCTCCTCTTCATCATCGGTGCCTTCAAAGTCCTCTGATTTAGGACTTTCATGAGGAACATGTTGAATAAAATTCCTTGCACTATGATCAAAATTCTGACTAACTAAAAAATATGACGCCTCATTTGCATTACAAGCATTCCTATCGCATTTCCTAGTCCCAACAGAAGAGGTATGTGAACAATTTGTTGATGTCTCAGAAATAAAATCTTCTTTATCAGACGAAGCCATCCCTTCTCTCTAAGAACATAGAATGATACAAATGCTTACCCTCCCAATGACATTCTTATAACTTGTGTAATGATCTTTTCCCTCTAAATCCCCCCCACCTCAAAAAAAAATTCCCTCCAAAATTTCCCCCTCAAATTTTTCCCTCCAAAATTTCCCCCCAATTTTTTCCCTTTATTATTTTCCCCTAATAATTAAAAACAAGTTTTACTCTTTTATTTTGTTATTTACATGTTAAATACAATATTTCTCATGTTTATTTATTTATCTCACATTCATTGAACATAGTGATGATCCATATAATTTTAGGTATACATGTAGACTATATACCTAATTTTTATTTATCCCACATTTGTTATACTAACAACAAATTATATCATTTGTGTTATATATACACAGTCTTGTTTTATCTTTTTACATTGTGTGATATCTTGGGCAGTATTCATTAAAGTATTTGGAGCAAGCTACAATGGAGAAACATCGAGAAGACGTCCGAGGAGAATCCAACATTTCAGAGGTTAGTTATTTTTTAAATTCTTACCATTTACCAAAACAAAAATTATAAGATTACCTTTAAATCACATAAAAATGTTTCATGCAAAAATTAAAAAACCTTAAATTTTTTAAGATGTTTTCTATTTTTTTCTAAAAAAAACCTAGCTTTTGAAAAAAATAGAGACTTTTTTCAAAAAAAATTAACAAAATCCTTAAGATTTTCTGAAGAAAAAAAAAATCAAATTTAGGTATAGTTTTGTAAAAAACAATTAGCTTTTTTATTGTTTTTTACTTAATTTTTTTTGGTTTTGGCTCGTGGTGGTTACTAGGCAATGTCTGAGGCTTGGTCGTGGGGGCAAGGGCAACATCACCCCAAGCCCCACCTCGTGCGCAGAGAAGGCATAGTCCCATGGGACCGTGCCTTAGTCAGCCCCCCACTACCAAGGCATGGTCTTGGCATAAGCCTAATAACTCCATGGGTAAAAAACAATTAAATATGGGTCAAAATTTTTTAGATTTTTTAAAAATTAGTTCTTATATTCAATGTTTTTTTTTTAGTTTATTATAATGTAAAAGACATAATTTTATTTTTTTATCTTATAGGAAAATGACAGGAAATAAATTATCTATGAATATATCTGGATCACAACCTGCAATAATGGCATCCAAAATTGCAACTGGAACCTCCATGAATGTTAGGCATCAAAATGATAGAATAACACATTAGCTATCAAGAGCAATCAAGAATGTTAGAGAGTGGAAATTTGTGGAAGGTGAAAAAAAACTGAAATATTCTTGGTTTGTTAAAGATACGCAAGGTAACAATGGAGATCATATATATTTGTATTGTGTTGAATTAGAACATGTGCAAGGAAATTATCAGGCACTTGTCTTGTTATGAGATATATGTTTGGTGCCAACCACAAATATTGTTTATGCACTTGTCAAACAAGGAAAAACTTATATCAAGTTTAGATATTGTTTCAAATTGAGCAATTATAACAAGAATGAATGTTTTTCAGAATTATGTGCATCCATCATTAATGACATTGAGAAAGACAATGTAAGTTTTTTATTTTTATTTTTGTTTCATTTATTATTTTTAGTATCATGGTAATGTTTTAATTTTATTTAACATGAAAATGTTATATTTTATTTTTACAGGATTTTGTTGAACGACTTTCACATATGTTATTGAGGATTTACTCTACAGAGAATAATATCATGGATGTCATCAATGCTTTTCATATTGAAAAGACACAACAAGGAAGGAAAAAGAAACAAAAAGTAATGGAGGTTGAACCTGCAAGAGTAGATAGAGAAGATCATGAAAGAAGAAAGAAAAATCCTCATTCTAAAAATCATAAAAGGGTTACATTTGAAAATGAGGAAAATTCAAATGAATATTTTGTTGAGATTGATCCCAATGAGGTTATCACTCATTCTCGCAAAAAGAATAAACAAGAAAACACAAAAGAGCAATGGTTTATTATGAGTCTATTCCTATTGATTATGAAGAAATCATTGATTTAGATGAAACACATTTAAATCATAAGAGGAAGAAAAAAAATGTTGATAATGTTCAAGAAGCCATCATTAGCTCAGAGTATTATAGTGAAAGTCATAAAGGTAGCAGAGAAATAATAACACTAGGTGCTGATCTAGAGGATGGTATTATGAAAACAACACAAAATGTCATTCGAAATAGAACAAGGACAACGAACTTAGTTGATGATGGCCACACATTTCAGTTGAATGTGAAACAACTTTATAAACCCACAGAAGGGTAAGAAAAATATCAAATTAGAAAACCACATCACTTGCATATTCACAATTTGAAAGCATTGATTAGGTACAATCCATATGCACATGTGGTTGACTACCTAGTCCTTGTCGACCCAATGGGAGTTCCTACGAGGGAAGAATTTGATAGATCAAAATGTTTTGACTACAAATACTATGTGATTGGAGGAAATCATTATGCAGAGGCTAGAAGAGAATTGATGCAAGAATATCCCAATAATCCTCTTTTTGATACAATCAATTGCATAATTTATGCCGATTTAACAGATTCAGAAGAAAAGTTATTGGCATGGGATCATAACACAGACAATGAGTACAAAATGTCTATGATTTTCATTCAAAGGGTGAGATTTATCCATAATGAATTTTCTGAAATATGTCGTGGGGAGAGATCAAATGTTGATGTCAAGTTTCAGAAGCAATGTTGTATGGAAATAAGATTTCCACTTGATGATGAAAATACAAAAGAAAAAAATTGCAAATGAAGTGATATATTTAGAGATGTGGATATCTATTTTCAATTGGGATTTAGAACTGGACAGGTATGTGATTTGATAGATGAGATCTTCACCCTATGGGAAAATATTAGTACAAAAAATCAGAGAGTTAATAAGGCTAAACCATTGATATGTGGCACAAGTAAGACAAGTCCTCACATAAAAAAAATTCCAGATGAGATGAATATAACACCTTGGAGATCAATACAAGGAGTGAAGGATGATAAAATCATCATAACTATATTATCACGTGTTAGGTCGGGAGAATTGTCAATGGAAGAAATGTGTGATGAATTTAAAAATTAAGTTTGTTGAGTTATTTTTATTTATGTTAGGACAAAAAAATTATTTTTCCAGTTTAACATATCAGTTTAACATTATTTTTGTTTTATTTAGTCACAAGGTGTATATGAGAATACAAGAGGAAATGGTCCAGATGTTGAATGAAGAAAGTTGGGATGATGTTAAACTCAACTATCCATATTCAAGCTCTTCATCAGTATTGAAACAGTTTTTGGTTGCATTAAAAAATGTATGTTGATTTATTACATTCATATTATTCGTTTGTAAGTTAATTTATTTCTATTTTAATAGTTATATATATATAACTGTATGTTTGTTTGTTTCATTAAATATGCCAAAGAAGAATGCAGATGGAGTAGCTGAAATTTTCAAAAGTTTTATTCAAAAAGCCAAGTTTGAAAGAGAAAGAAGGAGACGTGTTCAAAATGTTCAACTTGATGACACCCTTTATCACTACATTTGGAATGGACTCGACATTGTTCAATATAAAATGATATTAGGTGATTGTGAAGAACTTGCAAATATTCCCTAGTTATCGTGGATATCCCTAGTTATACTCCCTAGTTATCGTGGATATCCCTCATGGTTTTAATATCCAAAACATTGGATATGACACTGAGCCTTATACTTACCAAGCTTTCAATAAAGTGGTTATGGGATTTACGGAAGTTACAACATCACCATTTTGGAGATTTCTAGTATTTCATTCAGACACACAACAAGGATTAGTAAAATCAAGTTTCAAGGGGAAAGAAAAGACAAGGATGCAGTTTATTTGGTAAGATATTGAAAGTGTATGTTTAGCAATTAAGATTAGAAAACAATTTTATTAATTCAAAAGTTAATTGAATTTGCACTTATTTATGTTACATGCATAAGTCTAATATTCAGAGATCCAATAGAGAATCATTTAAACACGATTTTGAGAGTATACATCTTGTAGCCTGGACAAAAGCTGATTCTTATAATTCTATTATTGTCAATGCAAAGGATGGAGAGACTCTTAGTAGTGTATTGGTATACAATGTTGTGGTTAGAAAGCTAACATATGAGGAAAAAGATTTGAAAGGAGAGATGGTTAACATTTATCAAAAATCTCAAGCATTAATTAATTATCTTATAGATACATTTTCAAATGAAGGAGATTGGGTTTTGGATTTGTTCTCGGGTTCAGGTAAGAATTATGATATAATATTTATGAAATCATACTTCAATCTTATATTATTTTTAATTTATGAATTTTTTACATTATCTAAATTCATTATTTATTTTGTATTTGGTGATTAGGTACAAAATTAGCATGTTGCATACAGAAATGAAGGAATTGCATAGCCATTGAAAGTGACCCAATGCAGTGCAGTTTTATTTAACAAAGAATTAATGCTATTCCATCTCTTCCAGATGAAATGCAAGAAGTTGGCTTGAGGAAAGGATATTTTAGTGAATCAAAGGTGGAAATATTGTCAAAGGAACCTCAAGTACCATTAGGAGGAATGATTGGAAATGATAATTTTGGAGAACTTGCGGATATCAAAGAACTAATGGAAGAACAAAATGACACAATGGAAGTACAAAATGACGTTGAAGAAGATGATAATGTGTCTGTTGATAATGATGAATTTGGGATATATGATATTGTTGATTAGTTTTAAGATGTCTTTGAAGACGATGCTCAATTTTGCAAATTTTTGATGAGCTATAACTGTAATGTTTTGAGTTTCAAATTTTAAAACAAGAATA
>JZKD02S1889275.1:39644-78047 GCA_000966675.3 Picea glauca
AAGGGTACCCCCTCATACAAACAGGTAGTGGTAGACAGAGGGAAAGGGCCAAGGGGTGTATTTTTCAAGGCACCAATGGCAGACACCTCCGGATCTAACCCAGAAAAAGTTCAGGAAAGGAACCAGGGCAAAAGTGAATGCATGGAAGAGAAAGCCAGAGAAACCCAGAATGAAACGCAAGACACAACGAAGACCAACCGGGCAGAAGGGCACAACTCGTGAAAACCCAAAACAACATTGATACCCAAGGTGATACTAGAGGATCCGCAGACACAACTCTATAGGGATCATATGAAGGCGCATGCGCTAATATGAAAGTTTATGGGCTTGTTGCCCACCAAAAGAACACTATGCAATTGGATCAAATATCACTGGAAGCCAAATTGGGAAGTGGAGCTCCATCTGGGCTCGAAAGGTTTCTTCACGACAGTCTTCATAAACCTGGAGGATAGAGATAAAGTCTTTGAAGGAGGGCCATACTTCCATGCATCAGCAGGACTATACATGCAGCCATGGAAGGAAAATTTCTCCCCAGAAAAAGAGACCTTCAAAAAGGTGTCGGTTTGGCTGAGATTATATTCCCTACCTTTATACTATTGGTTACCCTCTACTTTTGAAGCAATAGGGAATAAACTAGGGAATTATATAAAGACCGCAGAAGCCACCTTGAAAGGGAGATACACATCTTACACAAGAATATGTATAGAGATGGATGTGTCAGGAGCACTACTAGAAGCCATAAGCCTAGAATTCAAGGATGAGGAATGGATCCAAAACATTAACTATGAACAGATCCCATTTCGATGTAGAAGGTTCCATGAACATGGTCACCTAATCATGGAATTCCCTCTTAATAAAAAAATAGGAAACATCAAAACCCCAAACCACATCAGGATGAGGATGGGATTGTTAAACCAAACCCCAGAAGCAGAGCCAACAAAAAGCAGAGAAAATCCCAAGCAGGGAATAATACAAAGGTCTGGAGTAACCCAGAAGGACAGGATAAAACCAATAAAGGGGAATAAGCTAATAAGGATACGATAAAAGTTCAGGAAGTCAGAGAACAAACACCAAAAGAGCCCACCAACCGACTAGATAATTAGAAGGAACAGGGAAGCTGCGCAACTCCGATGGAAGGAGAAATCAGAGATGACAACACCCCCATACAAGAAGAAGAGGGAGAGGCGGAAATGACACTGAGTGAAGTAGGCACAAAATATCTAGAAGTCAGAGACCTTGTGGAAAGGGAAGGGATAGATCTCACGAACATATTGGACCAATGGAAAAGACAACGAGTAGATAGTGTACCAACAGAGCAACTTGACCGCATCTAGTACCTATTCCTCCTAAGAGAGGAAGCCAAAACTAGAGGCCTAAAGTGTACACACGGGGAGATTGGATACCTAGGAGTCAAAGCTGGCGAGGGACAACCACAACTCTCACCCAAGTAGACGTGGAGGGAAAAAGGTCGGAAATCAAATAGTGTAGCCCTACAGGAGCTTGGAGCACTACTGATAAATTCGGGTAAGACCAAGAAAATCTTCCGCAACTCCCCCCCGCATGTTTAAATGAAGGTTATAACTTGGAATATAAGAGGCCTAAACAACCCAAGAAAGCAACAAATCCTTAGAAATAGACTAAAATAGGAACAACCATATCTCTGTTTTATTCAAGAGACCAAGTGTAATACAGACTGAATGGAAACACTCAGTCAACAACAATGGTGCAAGTACAAGATGGTGGCTATTGGAGGCCACCAAATGGAAGGAGGTATCCTCACCCTGTGGAACCCACAAGTACTAATCCTAATCATAGCCGAAGCGACAAGGCATACCCTTACGGTTCACATGCAACTCATTGGGAACATAGAGGTGATTTTATGCACTAATGTGTATGGAACCCAGGTGGTAGAGGATAGGAGAGGAATTCTAAGAGACCTAGAAGATCTTAAAAACCGATCCAACAACCTCCAATGTATCCTAGTCGGGGATTTCAACATCATCACGTAACTTGCATAGAAAAAAGGAGGTACAAGAAGATTGGATAGAGATGCGGAGGAGTTCTCAAAATTCATAGACACAATGAAGATGGTAGATTTGAAAACCAATAATGGTCGGTTCACTTGGAATAATAAGCGAATGAACCAACATCACGTAGCAACAAGACTCGAAAGATTCCTAGTGTCAGAGTCAATCATTATGCAAGAGTAACCTTAGACTGCAACATGCTTCCATGGGGGGGATTAGATCACTGGCTAGTGAAACTGGAAGTAGGTTTCTAGATCACACCAAAGAACAAACCTTTTAGATTTGAGAAATTTTGGCTTGAACACCTGAATTTCAAGGAAAGAATCAAACAGTGGTGGCGTGAGGAGCAACCAGAGAAAGAAAAAAGGATGTTCAAACTCTACAAGAAACTAAAACATATCAAATATAGGCTCAAGGAGTGGAACAAGGACACTTTTGGGAATATAAACCAAGAGAAGAACAACATTGAAGAAAAAATGAAAAAACTCCAAGAAACCTACATTTCGGAGGGCTACAATGAGGAGCGGAAAAAGGAAGAGATTCAGATGACCCAGAAGTGGGAAGAACATTTCCAGCAAGAAGAAACCCTCTGAAGACAAAAGTCTTAGATCATCTGGCAAAAGGAAGGAGAACAAAACACCAAGTTTTTTCATATAACAACCATGGCCAGAAGAGCCCATAACAAAATCCTGAAGATTAGGGACCAGGATGGAATAGAGAGAGAATCACATAAGGACATCGAAACAACTCTGGTAAACCACTTTCACGGGATATCCCAGGAACCCAACCAAGATAGAATGGAGGCCATACAAAAGATAACCCAACATATCTCTCGCCTGGTAACAGAAGAACAAAATAACAACTTGAACAAGCCCATTGCAGAGGTGGAAATAGAACAAACACTCCAGGAAATGCCCAATGGAAAAGCCTCAGGCCCATATGGTTTCACAGTGCATTTCTTCAAAGCATGTTGGGATGTCATCAAACATGACGTATATAGGGTAGTGAAAGACTCTAGAAGGTCAGCCTCCTTTTTAAAATCACTAAATGCTACAATGATAACACTTATCCCCAAAGAAAATGAAGCCAAAACCCCCGATCGATATAGACCTATAGTGTTGTGCAATGTGGTGTATAAGATAATTTCCAAGGTTATAGAAAATAGATTAAAACCACTCCTACCCACACTGGTCTCCCAAGAATAGGTAGGGTTTGTGGAAGGAAGGCAAATAATGGACAATATCATCTATGCCCATGAACTTATCCACACCCTGAAGATTCAGAAAAGAGGAGGAATGATAATACAACTGGACCTAGAAAAAGATTATGACAAAATCAGATGGAACTATATGGTCAAGACCCTGGAATCCTTTGGCTTCACCCAGCACTGGATCAGGTGGATAGTAAACCTAGTCTCCACAACAAGCTTCTCGCTACTAATAAATGGAGCCCCTGCTAAACCTTTCTGGCCCACGAGAGGCATCAGACAGGGAGACCTGTTGTCCCCCTTCCTATTCATCCTAATGATGGAAGGTCTCAGTTGCAACATAAAAAGTGCAACTGCAATAGGGGAAATAAAAGGTATCAAACCCTATGAGAATTTCCCGACTTCTACACACCAATAGTTCGTGGATGACACCTTACTTCATGGCATGCTCACGGTCAAGGAAGCAAAAGCCTAAAAAGAATCTTAGACGAGTTTGGGGAAGCCTCGGGAGCAGAGATAAACCAATCCAAATCTATGATCTTCTTCTTTAATACCAACCCTGCAATCCAAAGGAATTTGGCCAACATCTTGGGCTTTGAACACAAAGCACTCCCAACTAAGTACTTGGGCATCCCCCTGACAAACAAATCTTACAAGCTGTCAACTTGGGAAGGAATAGTCAACAAGCTACAAGAACGGGTAAAAAATTGGATGTACAGATCCCTCAACCTAGCTGGAAGACTCATCCTAACCAAGTCAGTTCTGCAAGCTATCCCAACCTTCATGATGTCAGTTTTCCCAACCCCCAAGGGGATTGTACAAAAAATAAGAACCATACAAAGGGACTTCTTGTGGAGAGGAGCGGAAACTAGGAAAAAATGGGCACTGGTGGCTTCGGAGAAGGTTTGTAAACCAAAAAGAAAAGGAGGCATGGGGTTACACGACCCGCAAGTGACCAATGAAGCCTATGGGGCGAAACTCTAGTGGTGCTCGGTCAAAGAAACTACCAAGCCATGGGTCAATTTGTGGAAGGCAAAGTACGCCCCAAGCATTTGTGACAAGGACAAAATCTACTTCAGAGGTACCAGGAGAGGTTCTGCCATCTGGAACCTAGCTTGGTAGAAAAAGGCCTGGATCCAGACACACAGCTTTTGGGAAATAAGAAATGGCAGAACCACCCGATTTTGGGAGGATTTCTGGCAACAGGAACCTAGAATGGAAAAACCAGGCCGGGAGGATCTCCAACAAGAGATAATGGTGCAAGGAAAAAATAGAGTCTACCATTACTGGAAACAAGAAACAGATTGCAACAAATGGAGAATCTGGAACACTCTCACCCCACAGACTAGAGACCAGACCGCAACAGCAGTAAAAGAGGTGGAGGAGGAATTGGGGAGACGAAAAATTGCAGTCGCAGATGGAAATGACCAGCTGAGATGGGGACACAAAGATGGCGGGGAATTCAATCTTAAAGAAGTTTGCCACTATATAACGGACTAGGACCAAGAAGACTCGACGCATCAATGGGATAAGCTCTGGAACAACCCCCAATGGCCAAAAATAAAAATCTTCCAGTGGCTAATACTACACAACCGAATCTTAACTTGGGAAAACCTAAAGAAGAGAGGATTCATAGGCCCTTCAAGATGTCACCTATGTGAAGAAAAGGAGGAGACAACAAACCATCTCCTGGATGATTGTCCCTACACAGTAGAAGTTTGGGACTAGGCGACAGGCATATTCTGACAGTGTAATAGGATCAGAGGTAATATATTCGCAACTATAAACATCTGGAAGGAAAAGTACAACGAAAACAAAGAGGTGAATCTCTGTTGGACCCTCATTCCCGGCATGATCATTTGGGAAATATGGAAGGAACGAAATTGGCGCATCTTCAGGAACCAAAGTTGGACGGCAAGAAAGATCAAGGAAACAATAATCTCCATGACAAGAGAAATGGTACAGAGCCACAACTGCCAAACAGGAGGAGTGCAATTCACAGACCGGGAGCTCTGAATTCTAGAGGCTTTTCATCTGAAAGAAGGGTGCAACCCAACTTGGGTAAGACGACTGTGGCAACTACAAGTAGGGGAGCACAACTGGAAACCACCACCAGAGGGCTCCCTCAAGCTAAATTTCGACGGGGCGTCGAAAGGTAACCCAGGATGGATAGGTATGGGGGGAGTAATCAGGGACAGTCAAGGAGAAATTATCTGGCTGTACAATGGGAGTCTGGGGAACGCAACCAACAATGCCGCTAAATTTGGAGCCCTGGAGACCGACCTTGAGATACTACACAGGGAAGGGATGACCAATGTCATAGTGGAAAGAGATTCCATGTTGGTCATCAACACAGTAAGGAAACTCCAAAATGACACCAGAGTGGGAAAAATTCAGAGGCACTAGCGCTTGGCTCACTCCTTGCAAAAAATTCAGGGGAATTTGTAGATGAGGATCTCAGTGGAGTTACACTGGGTACGAAGGTCAACAAATGGAATAGCGGATAGAATTTCTAACGAAGGGGTTGACTAGGAAGGAGCAAAACTAGATTCCACATGGAGTAACATCCCGACTGGTTAGTTTAAGACATAATGTACCCAACTAACAATAAAGTACTACGACGGTAGTTGAAGTATGAATGACCAAATCGAGGCTGAAGGCGCAGAGTTAACTAAAGGATGAGTAGGATCTAGGCAGAATCCGATAGGCCACCATCTAAACACGAGTTACAATGCATATCATGGTCACACCATAAGAGGAGGTATGACACCACGGTCCTGTCAATAGAAAGAAGTACAGGGGTGGTCCGTGGGAGAGCAGAAAGGTTAATCCATAGACAAAAAAGGACGAAGATCAAAAGGATAGCCCGTGGGCAGGAATGGGTACACATCACCCACGCACAGATACGGGGGGAGGAAATTATTGGCGTACAGTGTGCAAGACAACGGATTGGCGCAAGGATGACGACAAGGGTCCCAAGCGCACACACTCTGAAACAGTGAGAAAGGACCAAAAGGTACGCCTATACAGGAGATCCATGATTACCAGGATAAGATCGCAGTTGGGGAAACCCCTTAAAAGATGAAACATCAAGGATAGCTACAGACTAGAGAACAACAATTACAGGGACCATACTACACACCATGAGGTGGCGAATAGAAGCGGAGGATGAAGTCAAGATAGAAACCATCGCATTCAAACCGAGATGGTGAGAATGAGAATACCCAGAGTAAGAAGGGCCCCCAAGGGGAGGATCTTCCAAAAAGTTCCCGAAAGATCACAAGGATGGAGAAGGTGGCTAGAGAGGCCAAAGGAACCTTTCTTGTGCAGGCTGACCTGAAGGGAAAAGTGGTCATCAATAGGTGGGAGCAAGAAGTCAACACCAAGCGCTAGGGAAAATCCTGGGCTGAAATCATCCAAGAAACAGATGGAATAAGGGACACAGGGGTCACATAGCCCAGAACAACCCTCTACCACAAAATTATGGAGGAATATTGGCGCACCAAAATGCTAATAAGTAAGATGAGAGCTGACAAGAATGAGACCAGCAGGGTGGCAAACCGAGGCCACAAGAAGTAACTAACAAAAATTCTGAGCCACCTTAGCAACCTGGAGGCCAGTGCAAGAAGAATAGCAGAGGACCAGAGGGACCTAAACGAAAGAATGGAACGAATGGTAGGACAATTCCATCTTTACCTTCGCTATGTCCACCACATGGACATCACTCCAGCTGACAGATGTGGAACACCAACCTGCATCAGAAGGACACACACAGTGGAGAAAATAAAGGAGGACGAGGCAAGGAAGGAAGGAGATTAAATCCATCCAATCCTCTTGGACTAGTGCAGTCTCAACCCTTGGTCATTTTGTTTATCAGTGTATGAACCACCCATGTTCTACGTTTCTGGTTTTTTTGTATCTGTTTTGGTATAGTTTTTTCAAACGAGTTTTCAGAGACTGGGTCGGTTTCCCAGGGTGGAAACCCATTCATCCCCTCGCTAATGTAGACAGTGCAACTTCGGGTCCCCAGATCTAGTTTCCTTTTTGGTAGATTAGGGGATACCTCTCTTTTCCTTCTGTACCATATTTTTCTCAGTAATATAGAATCTCTAACTCACTTACAAAAAAGAAAGACATGTTATTTTAAGGAATATGTACCAAAATGTTTAGGTTTTTTATTATATATGGCTATAAAATGTGTATTTTTTGCTAAATATTCAAAAATAGTGTTATTTAACTACAATTTGTTTCAATGTATTGAAGTAAAGGTAAACAATGTGTTAAAAATGATGTTTTTCACTATATTTAAAAAGTATGGAACAATAAATTAATTGATTCAAAATTATATGAAAAATCATACCTTAAAAAAATTAAATGGTAAAAACTATTTTTAAGATTGAAAGAAGCATGAAAAAATGACCAAAAACACCGTTGAATAAAAAATAAAAAATAAAAAATAAAAATTTAGAAAAAATTGAAAATAGATGAAAAATAAGCATTAAAAAAAATAATGTGGAAACATTGTGGATCGAAAAAATTAAAATATTGAAAAACCACCTAAAAATGGAGGGGGGCAGGGGTGCTACCAGTAGCACCATTTTTAAAAATGGGGTAAAAAATTGGACCCCCCCCAAAATGAGAACTCTGTAGAGTTCTTGTTAAGTTGGTAACTATGTTTATTGAGCCTAGTGTCGGTTCTCTCTTTCTCGTTATAAGCCTCTTACCTCAGGAATTTGCATCACTAGCCAAGAAACTCTATCTCCCCTTACACGCCGCCGCTCGGGTCAAATCACAAACACATAGGTTCAACCACCAGAAAACGAATAGCAAAAAAGGGAATCATGGTAACGAAATCCTAATTGATAAGGAAGCTCTATGTCCTATCACTATAGGATCTATCAACAAAATGGTCATTTCAGATCGTAGAAGTTGTCATTCCCTTTTTTCGAATTGAAAACATTTAGGTACTTTCAACAGTGTCTAGTGAGGGAGATGTTTATATGCTTTGGAATATGAATTTTTTTCCTTAGCTCATAAGATTGAGAGATTTAGATTTCTATTTGGAAATACAATATGTGAAAATACCCGACCAGGTATGTAGGTGGAATCTGCGTGAAGGTGCTCAAAGAAGGCAGGAAGGCGAACCAGAAGGATCATCGTGCATGGATAGAAATCCTGCGGGGAACCAGAGCATTAGCTAGTGGCCATTACAAGAGTAATATAGAACATGTTCATAGTTATGGATTTCACTCACCTTGTATAGTATCCATGCTATCGGTTTCCCTCATTCCTCTTGCTCATCGAGAAACCTATGCCTGGTACTAGAACTAAGGTGATCATAGTAGTCATATTATCATTGATTAGGAGGTATTTCGTGCCGGTGGTTTAGGTCTGAAATCAATTGGTTCCCCTATTCGTTGGTCCCTAAGCATGGCAGGGGAAGTAGGGAAGGGAGGATGCATGAGATAGATCAAGATGTTTCCATATGAATTGGGGGCGATGGGGTGGATCCTTTTATATATCCTTTGCAGCTTGACACTCTGTACCCTAAGAGGAAGCATTCCCTTGAATGTCCATGCCCTGTATACACTTCCTTGCATTGAGCATAGGTATGTTCCATTGTTTGGAGCTAGTTGCTTACTCGCTACACGTGTTTCCTCTCCTGTATCATAGCATTCCTTTACCTATGAAAAAACAAAAAAATATGGGTAGGAAAAGAATATTATCTCATATTGACAATGGTCATGTGTCCTTTGAATAGAGCACAAACTTTTGAGTCCACTGTCATCCAAAGTTTGGGTTTAGCATGACCTTAGGAAGTTGAGATCATTACTTAGAGATTAATCCTCTAACTGGTTATTCTTCCAGTCCCTATGGGGATTTTGTTGATGCCTCTTACATCACGAAGTTTTATCATCAAGTCTATGTTACCTGGGTTATCCATATTTCTCATGCTCTTTTTCAAAGGAATGATATAAGCCTATGTTGGCCATTTCTCATAACTCTTGACTTTGCATGTTGGCCATACCCTCAATGTATCTAAAAGTCACATGAAGTTGTATTCCTACCATGCACCTAGGTCCTACTTTCATTATGGATAGGTAACCTTGAACCCAACAGTTGACATATCCTCATTGGTCATTGACTGGGGGGTTTCCCTTGTGTTCGATGGCAAGAAATCCATTCACACATTGGGATTCATGTAGTGTCTTGGATTCCATTAGCCTTATTGGTGGTTTCCTTGCCTTTGTTGACAATTTTTCTTATTTGATTCTATTCAGAGGGTCTCTTTCATGCAGTACTTGCATCTGGTGCATGCAAGAGATGCGCGGGGTCATTGGTTCATGAACACCCTAGATTCATCCAAGCTTCTCCTAAGCATCAAGCTATTGCTTTGTACCTCGTGCTAACTAATGAGAGATACCCTAATGATCTCCTTTCAGCGGGTCTCCTTCCATCGACTTTAACTCATCTATTCTAGAAATGAGACCTAGTCTTGTGAGTACCTTGAGGCTTGCAGTCATTAGTGGCAGGTTCTCCCGCCATTGACAGTTGGGAATACATCAATGTATCATGATCGATGGATTCTTAAAGTGTTCGAACACCCTTATTCACACTTGTAGAATGTACTCGGTTCCTTGATACCTACTTTCATTATTGATAGGTTGTCTCACATTTGTTAATGGTATACCTTAATGGTAGGTAATCAAATGAAGTCTCATGGTGTTTGACCTCAAATCCTCTATTCACATGATGTAGACTTGCACCTTCAGTGGATAGTGTAGAATACCTCCATCTTACAATAACAACATTCCTAATCTGTTGTTGTCTTTCATTGGACTAATACCTATACGACTTTAGTGATCATGTGAGATCAGGTTGTACTCCATTGTATACAGATATCTTCAAATTTATTTTGAGACTGGATTCCACTGTGCCTTGTTTGTGACTATGAAATCCTATGGCATATTTTTTCTTTGTATTGCCTATTAATGGTCATGAAGAACTATTTGATATATTTCCACATGGATTTGTAGTGTAATTCAGATTGGCAACCATGTGTACAAAGTCATTATGGATTGTAATATTCTCATTGGTAACTAGCACTTCCAGTTGAGTCTCCATTACTCCACTTCTAGGAATCATAATGTATTTTGACCATCATAGATACTCCTCTTACCTCACACATTAGGGGGCATATGTTACAACAAATTTTACCTCACCCCATGCAACTTTCTTGGATGGCCTTTCCATTTCCCTATGCAGACTTGAAGTCCCCTTTTGTACCTTCCAGAGCCAAAAAAACACATTTTCCCACATATACGCACCTATTAGTTAGACAACAATCATATACATAGGTTTCTCCACTACAACCCACATACATCAGGTTTGGAGCTCAAAATTAAAATTTATGTCGGGTTTCCATGACATGTCACAAGATCCATGATCCTTCACCTTCCATATACTGGAAATTCTCAGACTCATCCCTTCAGTTCCGTTTGAAGGCTATAAATTGAGCCATATCCAAACCTTGAAGGATATTCAACAATTCAACCTTGAGAGCAAAGACACTTTGGAGAAATTTCACTTCATATTGAGTCTCCATCCCTTTGTCCTTGAAACTACGAACTCTTTGTTCAACCCCCAAGATCTTCCTTCTTTGTGATGGAGAACCTCATTGTATCCTTTATATGAGCTTGTGTTTGGTGGAGGATTTAAGTGGTGGAGGCCCAACTGGAGGGACTTAGTTTCTTAGTTTCAATATGTGTCGTTATATAATTTTGTCACCTATATACTTCTGCTAATTATTTTAATAGAAATACTCTTTTCTCGTCCAATTGATATCTTGCAAATATTTGAATTATTATTCCATGGGCGTATTTGTCATGTATGTTAATGGATTATTCTAATATATATGCTAAAAATATATATTATCACCATATGCGTGTGTATCTTGGTTGTTGAGGACAAGTTGCAGGTATAAAGCTTTGAGTTGCATGCTCAACAGTGGTCTTCATCAAACGTATGGATGAGGTAGGATCTTGGACTTGTCTTGTTAGCATTTCATTTATATAGCATACTTGGGATTAGAGTTGATTTCTGCATTTCATTCCGTCTGTTGTGGTTTACCCCATGCCATAGAGAGATTTTCCTCGTAACAAGCAAGTTAAAATTCAATGGTACCTGAGTGGGTTTCCCTCATTTACCTATGACAAGATACAATATGATGACCCTGAGACTTTGGAGGAAACCATAAGGCACGCTAAATGTATTTATGATCAAAAAAGCGGAAGAAAGACTTTCCAAATGGATTGGGAAGACAAGATGAAAAGCAAGGTGGAACAAAGGAAGAAGGGGAATACGCCACCATTTTTCAGCAATCTTGCACAAGGAAAACCAACTACCAAGGAGTCCATAATGACGGAGACACTGGAGAAGAATCAAAGGAAAAAACCTATTCAATGTTGGAGTTGTGGCAGAGACCATATGCGTAGATATTTCCTTCAAAGAGGTGAAAAAGTGAGGAATGTGCACAGTGTACAATAAGCTTCCACAATTGAAGACATGGGAAAAAATGTATCTAGGATTTATGCAGCCCTAGATAACAATAAAGTTGATTTTCAGTCACACATTATTGAAGTGGAAGGTAAGATTAATGACCAATTTATTTCTATTTTAATTGATTCAGGAGCTATTCATAGTTATCTAGATCCTAAGATGGTGGAAATATTTCAATTTTTGAGAAGCAATCTTGGAAAATCTTGGTTGATGTAGTTAGCTATAGGGGTAAAAAGAAAAATTAATGAGATGGTTAAGGAATGTCTAATGGATATGAATGAACTGTGCACAATGGTTGATTTGAATATCATACCCGTGGGCTCATATGATTTCCTCATTGGTATGGACTGGTTGGACCAACATCATGTTGTCTTGGACTGTTACAATAAGGAATTTACTTGCTTGGATGAGGTAGGAAAATTAAGAACAGTTCAAGGAATTCCAAGAGATGTAAATATCAGAGAAGTATTAGCCTTGTAATTGAATAAAAGCTACAGGAAGAGATGTCAAGTATTTATAATGCACATGGAGGAAGCACCTAAGGATAAAGTACCAAATGTTGAAGATTGTGCATTACTGAAAGAATTTGAGGATGTATTTAAAGAGATATCAATGTTTCCACCAAAAATAGATATTGATTTCTCTATAAAATATGGTGCTGGGAGCAACGCATGTATCCAAGACTCCTTATAGGATGAGTATGCTAGAGCTGAAGGAATTACAGATGCAACTTGAAGATATTCTAAAGAAGGGGTATATATATCCAAGTGTGCCTCCTTGTGGTGCCTCAGTATTGTTCATAAAGAAGAAGGATGGTACGTTGAGAATTTGTATCGACTTCAGGCAATTGAAAAAAGTAACAATAAAGAACAAGTATCCTTTTCCAAGGATAGATGACCTATTTCATTAGTTGTGGGGCACACATATACTTTCAAAGATTGATCTCATATCTAGATATCACCAAGTGAGGATTAAAGAAGAATACATCAACAACACTTAGTTCAGAATGAGGTACAAACACTACGAGTTCATAGTGGTGCCATTCATATTGACAAATGCACCAGTTGTCTTCATGTGTTTGATGAATGGAGTTTTAAAAGAATACTTATATAAGTTTGTCATTGTATTTCTAGATGACATACTTATTTACTCAAAGTAGGAAGAAGAGAATGAGTAGCACTTGTGTATGGTGCTACAAGTATTGAGGGAGAATCAACTTTATGAAAAGTTGAGAAAGTGCTCATTTTACTAGTGACAAATTCATTATTTGGGTCATATCATTTCCAAGGAAGGAATAGTTGTGGATCCAGAAAAGATAACAACCATTGAGGAATGGTCGACGCCAAGAAATGTCACAGAGGTAAGGTCCTTAATGGGACTTACAGGTTATTACAGAAGGTTTACTAAAGGATTCTAAAAAATTGTGCATCAAATTACATCCTTGCAAAAGAAAGGTGTGCAATTTGAATGGACTCTGGATTGTGCAAGGAGTTTTCAACACTTGAAAAATGTGTTGACAAGTGCACTAATTTTGAGAATTATTGATCCTAATGAAGACTTAATTGTGTTCACAAATGCATGAAAGGAAGGGATCAATGGAGTCTTTAGTCAGAATGGACAAGTGGTGTGATATGACTTAAGAAAGTTAAAAGCACATTGAAGGCTCTATGCTACTCATGACTTAGAATTGGAATCCATAGTGCATGTCTTGAAGATATGGCTGCACTATCTCATGGGTAAAAGATTTGAGATGAGAATAGACCATAGTGGTATGAAGTATCTGTTTGGACAATCAATTTTAAATTCCATACAAAGTAGGTGGTTAGAGTTCATGAGTGAGTATGAATTTGACATAAAACATACCAGAGGAAAGTAGAACAAGGTGGCTAACACACTCAACAGGAGGGTGCATGAGATGCATGCTACAACCATTAAAATGTACAAATAATATTTGTGTGACAGAATTATAGAGGTTTACAATTCAAATAAGCACCATGTGGACATAAAGGCGAACTTACAACAAGGTATGTCGCAACCAAAATTGAAAGGTTATGAACTAAGAGAGGATGGAATCCTCACGTATAGGCATAGATTCTATGTGCTAAATGATCAGGAGTTGAAAAGTCTATTATTGTCAGATATGCATAAGGTTCCTTATGATGGACATTCAGGCTACCAGAAGATAATTGTCGTAGTCAAAAAGCAATACTATTGGCCAGGTATGAAAAATGATGTTGTTGATTTTATTACTAGATGCCTTGAATTTCAGAAGGTCAAGGTTGAGCACAAACATCCAACTAGTTTGCTACAAAATTTTCCCATTTTGGAGTGGAAGTGGGAAGTTGTGACCATGGATTTAATTACTAATTTTCCTAGGACTACTAAGAAACATGATTCTATTATGGTAGTGGTGGAAAATATTACTAAAGTTGCCCATTTTATTCCAGTGAAGTTAGTGCACAAGGAAACCAACATTGTTGAAATATACATGCAAGAAATTGCTAAGTAGCATGGTGTACCTAAGACAATTGTTTCTGATAGAGATTCCAAGTTCACCTTGAACTTTTGGAAAGGGTTATTCAAAGGAATTGGGAAAAATATGAACTTTAGTGCAACCTATCATCCTGAGACAGATGGACAAACTGAGAGGGTAAATCGAGTGATTAAATATATACTCAAGATGTATGTGATGGATAAACCATCAAAATGGGAAGAATACCTTCACTTGGTAAAGTTTGCTTACAACAATGGGTATCAAGCATATTTAAATATGGGCCTATTTGAAGCACTTTATGGTAGAAAATGCAACATGCCAGTGAGTTGGGAAAACCTAGCAGACCACGCAGTGGTTAGGCCAGATCTTCTTAGGGAAATGGAAGAGAAAATAGTGAAGATAAGGAAGAATTTGAAGGTTTACCAAGATAGGTAGAATAGTTGCACAGATAAAGGCAAAAACCACATAGATTTTAAAGTCTGTGACCATGTGTTCTTGAAAGTGAAAGCTAGACGCAGTTCCCTGAAGTTGGGAAATTGTTATAAGTTAGCAACATGATACTATGGACCATTTTAAATCCTAGAGATGATTGGTCCTATCGCATATATGCTTGAATTGCCTACATCCTTGTGTATTCATAATGTTTTCCATGTATCATTTCTTAAAAAGTACATAAATGATGCTAATCATATTATTTATTGGAATGTGATTCAGGTGGATCCAGAAGGTGATTTTTGAGTGCGACTGGTTTGCATATTGGATCAGAAAATCAAGCAGATCCAGAATTGAGTCATGGAGATGGTAAAGGTCCAATGGACCTGGTACGGTCCTGAGGATGAAACTTGGGAGTGTGAGGATGCTATGCGGGTATAATATTCATATCATTTTGAAGGTTTTTGAAATTTTGAATGTAGAAATGTATAGAATGCACTGAGGAAAATGCATAAATAATGGGGAGGGGAATGTAATGTCCCTAATATGAAACCTTTGTAATTGTACATATAGGCTAGTGAGCCATTCATACCAATTGTAAATGTAAATGTACATATAGGCTGGTCAGTCGTAGACACCAAGTATTGGTTTTGTACGCACATGGGTAAGTGCATGGAGAATTGTTATCAAAGAAAGGGTGGACACATGAAATATATATTGTTGGTATTAATGTATTTCAGGGGGGAGAACTCATTCTGGTAGGTCATTCATTTCCTCGTGTGCATAAGGGGTTGGACTATCTGGGTTTTTTATGTATTGTAACCATAGTTTCATTGTCGAAGAGACTGGTTTTCAAGCCTGAGCAGTCTCTCTAGGTGAGAGAATTTTTGTTGAAGAGGTTGGTTTTCAGGCCTACGAGCAGTCTCTCTAGGTGAGAGATTTGTTGTCAAAGAGGCGTGTTTTTAGGCCCGTGAGCATTCTCTCCAAATGAGATTTTTGTTGGGATTTTTTCCCTGGTGCATTTGGCATTATATGCAGGTCTCTGAGACTTCCTTTAAATCCTGTTGCTGAAACCTTGGAAGGGAAGTGGGGAATTCGAGGGATTGTTGAGCAGAGAATGGGCACACTTCCTTGGTTGTAATAGGTCTGTGGGGAATGAGAGACTGTATATTGGTTGAAGTAGTGGAACCTTGGACTGAGAAATTATGTTGAGTATCAGACATTAGTTTGGCATTAGGAACCCTTTTTTCCTGGTGGAGTTGAGCCCCAACTTAGGGGTGACATGTTGTTGAAAGCTTATGAGCAACAAAGTCTATGGTTGGGAGGAATGTCTGCATTTTGCACACAGTTGGTGAATTTCATAAAATATAAGTTTCTTTATATGCTTGTCTCATTTAGTGTGTGCTTAATTATCTATGTTTGATATGGGTTTAATTATTGTATGTTGTTTCATTTAAGTAATTTTTGTTATTTTGTATAATGTTTCTTCCACATGTAAGTGTGGTGTGGATATTCATTACTATAGTTGTGAATGAGTATGACCGTTATTGTTAGTTTTCTTATTTAGTTATCCTTGTGTTAATGGTCATGAGTCTTTGTGGAGAAGTTAGAATGTCCATGCACACAAGGAAGTATTCTATGTGCACAAGAGGTTGAAGTTCATTTGTGCACACGAGTAAGTGGGCCTTGCACAAAAGGAAAATCATAATTGGTGTGTGACGTTAGAATGGTTGCACATGTAGTAATGAGCATATGTTTTGTATGGATTACGCGCATAGAAGTGTTGTGTATTCAAAATGTTTGTGTGCGCAGTTGTATTGTGTTACTTCTGTTTTTTTTAAGATGTGTAAAAGAAGAAAGTTGGTGTGGAACGACTCAACTTGGGGTTGTGTGCATTACTTCAATTAATACGGTGCAGACTTATGTTATTGAGTAGAATTTGTGCATTGAATTTTGGAGTAGAATTGTTGAGTAGTAAGTTGGATGATGTTATAGTGTGATATCAGAGTAGTTTGGCTACTGGGTACATTACAAATTTGTATCAAAGCGACAAAAGTTGGGATGGTGTGAGGTGGCCCAGCCTAGGTGGTTGGGGACATTACACCCAACAACTAGCATCACATTTTATTTATTAAAATTTAGAAATACAATTCACATATACATCACTTGTCCACAACCATACATTATATCTAAATTATGCATTATTTAAATTGGGAATTACAGGCGGGACGTTACAACAAGAGTCTTCAAAAGAATATTACACATAGATTGTTCAAGTTTGAATAAAATGTTTTCATAAATAATAATATAATACTCATGATACTTAAATGATAAAAGGATTGCGTTCATCCAAATGGACTGGAATGGGGATCCCATTGACTAAATATAGTAGTAGACCTGGAAGAGAAGGAGAAAAGAAAACAAGGATTGGATTTACCAGTAAAAAATAAACTAATAAAGTTGGATGATCAAAGATTGGGAAGAAAGAAGCGAAATGATTCGAAAGAAAAGAGTGTACTCACAAATGAAATGGAATGATGGGACGGGTCTCTCTCTGATGTTGAGATAATATGAGTCATGTATTTATGTTACCTACAACATACATTCATATGCCACTTAATATCTTTGCATGTTTCCTGACCTTGGGCGTTGTGCTTGGTTTATTATCTGGAATTGGATCTAGAGCCATCATGGATAGTGGTTCAACAAATAACAACTTGGGACTGAGGGCATCCTCCAATTCACTTATTCTCCTTTTAAATATAAAATTTTCAAGATATTGCTCGGAAATGGAATGAGCTAGAGCATCCATAGTAGTGAATTGTAACTTAAGAATTCCATAGGGTTTGATATCAAATACATCTACCTATGAATTTCTCCTTTTAGTAACCTTTTTACTTTTTTAACATGGAATATTTCAATTTGAAATTTATTTTCCTCTTTATTGTGCTTGGTATTGTGTAAGGTCAATGATTGTTCTCCAAACAAAATCGGTTCCTCTCGAGAAAATTATTCCGCTATCTGTTTTTTCTCTACCATATGTAATTAAACCCACTTAGGTGCATTGTCATCATCAATTCCATTTCAACAACATTGTTCATTGGGTCCTCAGGATTCTGAGTACTTTTGTTGATATTAGTCCTTTTTAGTCTGTGTAATAGTGTATGTTTTCTCAATATTTAAATGAGTAGGTTCATCTTCATCATCTCCTCTACACACCTTTCAGTGCTCTCTCCTTTTCCCATATTAGCCTCTTGACCTTGTTGAGAAGAGGAGGAACTCATGTGTGGAAGGGAAGTAGAGCTAGTGTGAGAAATGGTCCCTGTTCTATTTGTTATGTTTCATTTTCTCTATTGATGTTCCCTCTTGGATTCTACCTTTTTGAATTGGGTGTTTGAACTAACTTGTGTAACCAAGTCATCATCACATATATGTTCATCCTTTCTAAGAACTACTTTACTGGTATATGGATCATTGTCACCAGCTTCCTCCATATTTTTTCGTTATTCTTGTGAAAATAGTACTATTTCCCATGGATGATAGGTGATAAGAAAATATTCCTTTAGGTTCAAAACTCTTGCAAGCTTCCACTTCGTTCAAATCAAATGAATTCAATAGTTTGTAAATTTGGGTCAAATGGGTTAATTCCTTGACTGAAATGTTGAAAATATGGAAAGGTAAGGAAATGAACTTTTGTTTCCTCTTGTTATCAAAGAAGGAAGACCATGACTAATACTGTATGTATACTTCAACGACAAAATACTTGTCACTAAAAAAATTGGCAAGAAGGAATGGTTTTTCTTCAAACCCATGTAGCCTAATGTATGTAGATTTCTCCGTATAGACAAAAATTATTTTTCCTTTAAGAAATTCTAAATATTCCTATGAAACTATTGTTGGTAATGTTCCAATAAGGATGTATTGAAATTCTCTGACAAATTTATCTTGAACCAAGAAAAAATGGAAGGGTTCTTTGTGATTCCACAATACAGGATACCACAATTGAGCGAGATCATTTTCAACATCAACATTACCCCTTGAGGTTAATCCTTAAAATACATTGCAATATGCAACAACCAATAACAAATAGGAGGTCATAAAGAACCTCTTTGTCTTCATATAATTGGAGAGTTGATAAGATATCTCATTTGAGATAATATCGACCCAGTCAAATATTTCTTCCTTTTGAAAGGAGAAATATAGCACATATAAGAAACACCTTGCAATATGTGATGTGGATTCTCATCCCATTAGTCGTAGGAAAATCCAAGGAAAATGACAATATGGCTCTGATAGTAGATTAATATCAACTTGAGTAGTATCAACTGTAATTGTAGAAAATGACGCTAGGAAATCCTTTAATAGGTTCACCCACCACCCTGTGAATTTAAAAAGGAATCAACTTTCGAAAGCCAGAGGAATTTATTTGGGGTAGGAAGTCGAAGTATTCTTTTGAATATATTTGGGGTCAAGAGAACAGGTTTCTTTCCCTCTACAAGGAATGGAATCAACCCACTCTTAGAGTTGAATTTACTTGCACATAAAGAAAGTATTTCTTTGAAGTCAAAATCTCCAAGAATGCAACCATCCTTTACCAAACTAGTTGTCCAAATATTACTAGCAAGTTTTTTCTCTGGAGAGAGGCTTGAGTACCATTGATATGCAGTAGAATAATGCAAACCTTTGTTTTGACAAGTGAGAGAGTTGAAAGTGTCTCCACATAATGGTTCCTTTCTTCTTCTAACTATTATATTTCCCACTTCTTTCAATATGTTTTGATATACGTGAAGGTTATCAATATGGGTTATAGATTAAATTGTTTAAAGTACAAATTCATAAATAATCCTTAATGATATATCCTTTCAGTATGTACAATTTATTTAGGAAATCACACGAATCATAAATAGAAATTATCCTTGATAAGAAAATTCTCTATGGGAAATCGGGATAATTAATCCTCCTATACGACCAATAACTGCATTTTTCGTGTGAGGAAAAACCTTATTAATGAACCGTAATTGCCTTGAAAGTAATGAACTATTATTTAGTGTGATAATGCACTAAGTATGGGACTCTTGGTGTATGAAGGGAATGTAGAGACAATTCTTGCATAGTGTAACACACCCTGTAACACCCCAAGGCCAAGCCCCTGCTGAATTGTAATTATGTTTATAGGATGGTGAGCCAACTGTTTATAAGAGGGAAGGATTATGTGTTTATTAGGCTAGAGAGCCCAGATGCTAAGGCCAATGAGCCTAATTTTGTATATGTAAATGCTCACATCATTAATAAAATTACATTGCTGAGTGTAGACCCACCACGAAAAAAGAGTTATGGGGGACTAAGCTCCACTAGGTAGGGAAAGGGAAGGGGCTAAGTGTATAGGAATAGGGGCTAATCTAGAGGGATTACCTCTAGAGGAATAATATAACATTATTATTTCATAGAGGCTAAGGTTTGACATAACCTATGTTGTCCTAAGTTCTTGGAGAAAGGGAACTAGTGTTAAGTGGAGCTCATGCAGCTTCAGGAAGACATGTGTCAACCTAGGTGCATGCAGTTTTTAGGTGGAAAAGTCAACTCGTTGGGGGTTCCCTCACCATTATCATGATGGTCACCACTCTGGAAGTCAGCCATACTCCCCACTAATGCACATATTGAGACAGTAAGATCCTTGACACAGCCATCCATTTCCTCCATCGTCGATCTCTGCAACTTATGAAACCCGCACACCCGTGTTATGAAGATAACCATTTTTTCTCTCTTGTGAAGCACAACACGACTATGTAGTGTCTGATCCATATTGTGCCTTAGCCTTTGTTGTTGCTACCCATGTTTTCTATGGACTTGGGTGGCTTGTTTTCATTAGCATATCCCATACCCAATTTTGCAGAGGTTACCCAGTGGACTTAGGAGTTGGATAGAAGAGGTAGGTTGTCCGGCTTGTGAACAACTCTCTCCAAGTGAGAGAGTGTGTTGAGGAAGTGAGTTCTCTTGGAGGGAGTCCCATAGCAGCTAGAGTACTCTGAGACTTTTGGTCCATCATGTTCCTGAAGCCATGGAAGGGAGGTGGAGAGATGATGGACTTGTGATAGTGAAGGTGTACACTCCTGGGGTGGGATAGGCTTGTGGGGAATGAGGGTCTATGGGTTGTGGGCATAAGTGGCTCCTAGAAGAAAATCCTTCCTTTTGATTTGTGTGACTTTCCTGTTGTCCTTGCCAAGCCTAGGAATCCCTTTCCCGGTGGAGTTTAGTCCCATCTCGAGGGTGACCCACTGCTGAGCGTGATGAGAAGCCTAGTATAAGGTTTGGAGGCTCATGGAAGGTCTAGACGCAGTTGGTGGTCATCTATTAAAAGATAAGTACCAACTATTTGTTCTTTGTTTTATGTGTATCTTGAAATCAAGTTATAATGTTATTAGAATTGTCTGTATATATTGCATGTATGTTTTAATGTTGTTTCCACATGAATAGGTGTATGAACAGAATGTTATAACTATTTAAATTTCATTAGATAGCTATGTATATAAATATATATGGTATCAGAGAATGAAATTTATTCGGTGGCATGGCTTGGCCTATTGGTTTAAGGCCGAGAATGTCACAAAATGGTATCAGAGTAGAAAAACAAAGATATTGTTGTTTAGGTAGCGTTACCCGACAGAGGTTTGAGGGTCGGGGACATTACAAAATTGTATGAGAGCCATGGTTTTGACACTGAGCATGGATGGGCCATGTTAGTGGTTAACGAGACCAATATTTCAGAGTGAATTGTTGTCGAAAGGGACAAAATTCAAAGTTTAGAGCATCCCTGGGTACCAAGAGAATACCTTGGTCGTGTTATGAAGCTCGGGAGGTATAATGGTTTGAGGAATGGAAATAGATAAAGAAGCCACAAAAATCGTTGTGTTGGGCCACAAGGTTTGAAATTGGGTCGTAGGATCTGTTTGGGAGGAAGAAGATCCTTCAAAACCATCAGATCTAGATAAAAGTGCATGAAATTCAACCCCTAAGTCCTTCGGACTTCATGACTTCGACAAAGTTTATGTGTTATAAGAAAAAGGGGTTGAAGCCTGAAGTTCTGAAGTTCCAGAGAGGATCTACACTGCAGATCCAGGGAGAAATTCTTGACTGTTGGATTGACTGAAGACATAATAGAACTGTTAGATTAATCCAAGAGCAAGAGGTAAGGTGTAGCGGTGAAAAACAGATCTCAACCATTAGATCTACGCGCAAGTGATTGTGAGCCGTAGATTTCACAGCAGTTCGGGAGTTCGGTGTTTAGGAGAAACAAAGTGTGCTAAGGTAAAAACTTATGAAGCCCAAAGTTTTGAAGTCCGGAGTTAATCCAGACCGTTCATCGAAAGGGACACATATTAGTAAATTGTCTAGTTCGGGAGAAAAAGGGGTGTGCTAAGGTGAATTATTTCGAAGTCACGAAGCCCGAAGTCTCGAAGTGACGTGGAAAGATGACATCATTGAGGGTGAAGTGGAATTCCTTAGTCCTACCACATGTCAGTCAGAATGGAACTTTGATGACCTTGTTGGACCAAAATCAATCCGACATGTGGGGCCACATGTCACCACCTTATATGATGGCAACTGTACCATGTGAACCTCAGAAGATAAAGTAGTTCAGAAGTTCGGAGTTTGGGAGATTTGAGGAATGCAAGTGTAAAATATTTCAAAGCCAAAAGTCCTGAAGTGACATGGCCTACTAACGTCACTTGGGATGACGTGGACACATGGGATGTGTGCCACATGTCAGTGAGTTAAGAACATTTGGAAGATAGAAATGCCAGTCAGAATGTGACACATGTAACCTTTCATATTGGACCACATGTCCGCTTCTAGTATTCTTCCATGTGGCACTTTTCTTGAGCATGGTTAGTGGGGCCCCTGATGGTCACAGGGGACGTGTGGCGTCAGATCCCAAGTTCAGGAGACTTGACACTCTAGAAGAAATGGTTTATGATGGAATGGGAGGAAGAAATCCCTGAAGTCCCATAGCATCGAAGTAACGTGACGTTATGACGTCATCGAGGGCGACGTGGAAGTATTCAAAGATTCGCGGTTCAAGATTTTTGGGGTGTGCATATGTGAAATCCTCCGAAGTCCCAGAACCCCGAGTAAATATCAGTCATTAGATGCTGGGAAGCCGAGGACCATTGATACACCCCACTTCGTGAAGTTTTCCAATGCGGCACTACGGGATATTTTTTGTGATGTTCTTTGGAAACTACTGAAGCCCAGAGTCTCGAATCTCCTATCCACCGTATATCTTAACAGAGAATGTGAACCATACATCCATCGTCCTCCGTGAATTTGCTAGTTCAATTTTTTGTGATGCTTGTGATGTGCGAAAATGGGAAACCTCTGAATCTCCAGAGCCCTGAAGTTTCAAGGCTCTGTATAAGCTCCCAACTAATAGCACTTGGTCACATCCATGGTCACATGAGAGTTGAGGGATGTAGAAAAAGGGGCTAGCGCTTGAAAGTAAATTTTAGAATAGAAAAGGGCTCATAGATAGAGTTGTGGGGATTCTTGATCAACCAAATACTCACAAAAAATAGAGTATGATATTCTTTGATTGAATCAGATTGTTTAAGTTATTCTGGAGAATTATTAAGTTTAATAGCCTGACAAAAATTCGTTTGACTGCACATTTTTTGCAGCGTTAACAATTGTTAGAACCAAACAAGATTGTTACATTGTGCAGAGAGATGGATGAGGCACAAGACACTTACAGTCCGGAGGATGAAGTTAGAGGAATGGATGTCCATTTAGGAATTAAAGGAATAAACTCCAATGGACATGGGGAAGAAATAGATAAAGAAGTGACCATGATGAAAATCATTAAGAATTTGCAAAAAGATGTCAAAATTCACCAGGAGGATAACAAAGGCTTATGAGAACCAGGGAGAAACAGGGAGACTTCAATATGAAGATGATGCAGATCCTGGAAAGAATTGAAAATAAATTGGATAGGGAAAGTGGATCCAGTAAATCTGGAAGTCACGGGACCCATGATTAGGAAAGAAGAGGAAGAAGTGGTAGCAAACATCACCAACACTCCCGAAGGCATTCCAAAAGGAGGCCATACAGTAGTTCAAGTCCATCTCTTACCAGAAATCATAGGATATCTGAAGTGGATGAGTTGAAGGGAGAAATGAATAAGATCAAACCTCCTACTTTTGATGGAGAGCACAAGAAATATGAAGATGTTGAGACATGGATGCTAGGCATGAGGAAATACTTCCAATTGAAAAACTATTCCTCTCATGCAGAGAGAAGAATTTCCATCTACCAACTTAAAGGAAAGACATCCATATGGTGGGATCAACTGGTGCAAGTACAACGCCTCAAGGATAAAATTGTGACTTGGAAGGAATTCAAGAAACATTTTGAAAATAAGTACTTAACCAAGAGATACCATGACAAGAAGATGAAAGAGTTCTTTGAACTTAAAATGGAAAACATGACTATAGATGAATATGAGAGGATATTTCTAGAGTTGTTGAAGTATGTCCCTTTTATTAAGGATGAGGCAGTCAAGATACAGAGATATCTGAGTGGGTTTTCATCTTTCATTAGTGATAAAATCCATTATGATGACCCCAAGACTCTGGAAGAAACTATAAGGAGACCAAAATTCTTATATGATCAGCAAAAAGGAAATCCTACTTTCCAAAAATCTTGGGAGGACAAGAGGAATTTTAAGAGGGAGCAGAGGCAGAAGGGGAACAAGCCACTGTTTTTCAGAAATAGTCCTCAAGGACAGCTAGTTTTGAGAGAGTCCGGGATGGATGAAGTAGGTGGGCAAAGGCCAAGGTAGACACCTATGCAATGTTGGGGCTGTAAATAATATCATAAGTATAGATATTTCCCTCACAGAAAGGACAAGGTGAGATATGTTCACAATGTTCAGCAAGCAGAAACAATGAAGGAAATGGGCATAAGAGTGTTGGATTACTAAGAGGGGGGGTGAATCAGTAATAGAGAAATAATCCCTTTTAACCACAAAATGCAAGTGTTATATCAATGTAGCATTATCATCCAATAGTTGCAAATTAAATAAACAAAGAAAAAATTAACAATCATACACATACACAATACACCAGTGTTTTTACATGGAAACTCAAAGCGAGAGAAAACCACAGAATGTTTTTTCTTATATGTCTTTAAGAATTACATTCATTGGAAGCACCAACTTCCTTTGTTTTCCAGCTGCAACTGGAAGGAGGCTCCAGCCCCCTAGTTTCTCAGGCTACAACCTGAAGGAAGCTCCAACTCCCCAATTCTCTGGCTACAACTAGAGGAGGCTACAACCCCCTAGTTTCTTAGGCTACAACCTGAGGGAATATCCAACTCCCAAATTATATGGCTACAACCAGAAGGAGGCTACAACCCCCTATGTTCTCTGGATAAAACCATAAGGTGGCTACAACCACATGTCTTTGCCCCATCCAACCACCTTGACATAGAAGTAGAATGATGGAACCACTGTCACACTATCAGTATGAGATATATTGTTGTAAACCTGTATCAATCAACCTGTAATCAACCTGTAACAACCTGTACCAAAAAACTTGTGCCAACATGTACCTCAACCTATACCATAAACAATTGTATCAACCTGTAATCAACCTGTACCATAAACAAGTGCATCAACCATGCACCAACCTGTACATCAACATGTACCATGAACAAGTGCATCAACCATGCACCAAACCTGTACAAATAACCTATCACAACAACCTGTCCAAAAAACCTATCACAACATCATGTCTCATCAATATTATCAACCAAATTAGATCTACTCACCAAGATCAATCACCAAGACAAATCTCAAATATGTGCATCAACCAATCATAACACAACAACTCATAATCATCACCAAGATCAATATGTTCTTATAATAATATACCAATACAAGTATGCTACATCATCTATAAACCATGTCTCAACAATACTACTAACAAGAGCATCCAACCATGTACCAAGTATGTACCAATCATGTATCAAATACTCATCAACTATGACTCATCAATATGTACCAACATCATCAACTATACACCTCATGTATGTGCCAACTCATCAACTACTTGTCTCAACCATGTACCCAACATGTACCTCAACCAAAATCCCTCTCAATTTCATCATCCAAATCTAAGTTGTAACTCTATAATAGACATGGTGTATATGATCACATACCTGCAAACCTTCCTTAACTTTAAGAACAAGAGACTAGCATTTTCATCAAACTTTACTTTAGTCTTACATGAATAATTTTGGATTAGTTAACAACCCTAACTTGAAATAATCATAACTATGTACCTATAATGAATAAAGATCTGAAAATAGTACACAATGTTCTTTAGTGTATTTTGTGCAATTCCTCTAGGTTTCACTACTTGGAACCTCTCAGAAAAGGAGTTATAGCAAAAATGGCATACATTGTTGAATTATGGATTATTCTAGAGAGCAAAATTGTAGAGCTTTCCCTGCATGAAATATTTGTTGTATGGATCTGAAAATGGTACAAAGAATACTACATATTGTACTCTAACCAATACATTTGTTCTTACTGAATTTGGATATGCTATGAAGAAGTTATGACGTTTTTACCTGAAACACCTATTTTAGACTAGTTTCAAGACTAGCCACAAACCCTATATTCCACGGAGTGTAAGTCCAAAAATAAAATGACCCACAAGCTAAAATTTGTATCGCAGATACATGGATATGTTTCCTCAATGACCTCCCAATTTCACGGTCTGAATCATTCTAGAAAAAAAAATATTGTGAAAATGGTGAGATGACCTGTAAATAACATACCTTAGAAAGCATCATCAAAAGATTTTATCCTCCCTTGAATTTTGACCTTCTTTACTTCACCTTTCCTCTGAAATTCGGCTTAGATATCCTTTGGTTACCTTAGTCACTTGTATATATTCAATATGCTCAAGTGTGATCAAAATGAGAGAGCCTTTCCTCTTATTTATACTTTTATGTAGCTTCCTCTAGGGGTTACCTTTTAACCATCTTAACCCACTTTCCTTATTTTAGGGTTAACCCACTTCTAACCACTTGTCCACTTAGTAATTTCTCCATTAAATTTATTATTTAAATAATTTATTTTGTATCCACTTTGACTTATAGTACACTCATCAGTTCACTTTATTATTTACCTTCTAAAATCTTTTAAACCACTTTCCTTATTTTAGGGCTAACTCACTTCTAACCACTTTTCCACTTAGTAATTTCTCCATTAAATTTGTTATTTAAATAATTTCTTTTGTATCCACTTTGACTTCACTAATCAATTCACTTTATTATTTAAACAATTTATTCTTTGCAACCACTTAGACTACTTTGACCTTTTGGGGCTTCTAGATGACTCATGACAGTCCTCAAACTTCACATGGCCATAACTCTCTAACCGTGAGGAGTTATGTGATGTTCCACATACCACCGAAAATGGCCTGACATGTACTATCCATCCAGAATAGTATTACCCTCAAATATATTAAAATTCATACAATTATACATCAAACAAACTTGGTTCCATTACCCAAACCTATGTGCTAATGAAATTTGCTACCAAACTTTCTTCAAGGGTTGACATCAATGAAAACCAACCCAAATAATAAAAAATCTCCCCCTTTGGCATTGATGGAAACACCGTGATGAAATACTGAAGTCATATCACTCATGCTCCCTCTTGTGACTATCGCTCCGCCTGGAACCATGCCTTTGTGCTCTTTCTCCAAGCATTTACCTTTTCATCTGATAAATCTCTCCCCCTTTGTCATCAATGGAAAATGTATCTTTCCATCCGGGGTTGCTCCCCCTAATTGAACTGTCCTTGGGGATACTTTCCCTGACTGAATTCTTCCTAAAATTGATCCCCCAACCTGAACTGTCCTCTTTATAGTGTTTCCTCGTGTAAATATAAGACATATAAGATAAGCATTCAAAAGCATTCATTTTGGAGTAGAAATTACTCTAAGTCTCTGGTGAAAATACTCAAAGGCTTGCCTTGGAAGCGATTTTGTAAAGATGTATGCCACTTGTTCTTTTGTGCCCACATATTCAACTCTGATATTCTTCTCTACAACCTGCTCTCGTAGAAAGTGATACTTTATTGGAATGTTATTCGTCTTGGAGTGCATCATCGTGTTCTTTGAGATACTGATGGTGCTTGTATTATCACAATAGATTGGAATGGGCTCATCATAATCAACCTGTATATATGTCAAAGTTTGTTTCATCCATAGAACCTGAGTACAAAATCCTGCTAGTGAAATATACTCTACTTCGGCTATAGATAAATATACACATGATTGTTTCTTTCTTAGCCAAGATACTAAACACTCACCCAATTAGAACGTTGCTCCATTGGTTCTTCGTCGGTCATCAATGAAACTTGCCCAATCTACATTTGTGTGGGAAATAAGTGATATATCCTTTCCTTTTGGATACCATAATCCAAACTCTTATGTTCCTTTGAGATATCTGAAAATCCTCTTCACTGCTAATACATGTGATTCCTTCGATGCTGCTTGAAATCGTGCCACCTATCCAACTGCCTGCATTACATCTAGTCTGGATGTTTTCACATATATTAAGCTACCAATCATTGACCTATATTGTCTCTAGTTTGTAGACTTTGAATCATCATCTTTGCTCAACTTGCAACTAGTTTGCCTAGGAGTGGTAACTGGTTTGCAATCTTCCATTCTAAACCTCTTTAGCATTTCTCTGATATACTTAGTTTGAGAAATACAAATTCCTTGGTTGCTTTGATGTATCTGAAGACCCAGAAAGAAGGATAGTTCTCCAAGTAATGAAATTTCAAATTCATTTTGCATATCCTTTGCAAATTTCTGGCTTAACCTGTCATCAATACTTCCAAAAATAATATCATCAATATAAATTTCAATTAATAAAATACCATCTTGAGTTACCTTGATGTAGAGGTTGTTGTCTGCACTTCCTTTTCTGAACCCTACATGTTGTAGATATTTATCCAGTCTAGAGTACCATGCTCTAGGAACCGGTTGTTCAATGTAGACTTCTTCTTCAAGTTCCCCGTTCATAAAAGTTGATTTCACGTCCATATCTGTCAATATTGTTCAAGTCTCTGCGACACAACTATAAATAATTTTGACTCATTCGTCACTGTACTATCATGAAGCATTACTGCAACTGATTAATCTATCATATTGTACTTCTGCTAACTGAATGCGCTGAATATGTCTACTCAAATACTGCAAGATGCTTCAAGGATGGTTGTCTGGTCTGTCTCAGCTACTGAAAAGACTCCCCCTATCTATTATTTATATTATCTGGGAGTCTCTAAGTTGGATGGCTCAAAACAATTCCTTCTCTAAAGTGTATTCATCATCATATTAATTAGTAGATTCATCATCTGATCCAAAAAGATCTTTTAATGATTGTGGTTGAGTTATTAAGCATGTGTGTATTAACCGTTCAGGAAACTTAATGAAAGAGGATGAATATGAGAGAATATATCACAGCCATAATACAAAATACAGATCTAAACTGAAGCAATAAGAATAGAAAACCATAACAAGAGAAGTGATAATGGAGTTCGACACAAAATTGCCTACGTCTCCGAGCCTTTGTCTCATTGGGGGAGGCTTCTTTATTTCTATTAAAAAGATCAATAAGTACATCGAAGCAATGCCATAAGGATACAAGAATGAATTGGTCATGTTCTTCTAGATCTATAGAACCCAGTAGAAGAAACGGCACGCAAAACAGATGATCGGAGCTCCCAGAAATGGCCCGCAAGCGTTTGCTCCTCAACAACTTCCCTGCATAAAAATGGCTTTGGCTTGGCTTTGCTTCAGCATAACTCTTCTCTGACTGTCCTCCATGGCCTCAAATGAGCCTAGTTTATATATATCTGAAGTTGGTTATCCTTCCCCAACTTCCTCCCAAAATCTGGGCTCAAAAAGAGTCCAATATCTCCCAATAATGGCCAAAATCTCCATTAACAAGCATAAAAATCAAATAAAAATCCAAAACTATAACATAAAACCCACTTTATGTTAATAATAGGTCTTAGCCTCCTCTCCCTGGGCGTGCGCCCCCCTTTTAAGGGCACATGAAAACACATATGGCCAAGCGCCAACCCCCTAGGGGCTACGCACTAGCCCTCACCTCTGAAGATCCTGGTCACATGCTCAAATTGGGTGGATTCCCCGAAACCTGGGGCTAAGGTTCATGCGCTCCAAATAGAAATAGTCATATCGAATCAATAAAACCAGGGCTATCCCCATTCTTTCGTGCACCTAGTTGAATGGTATCTTTTGGGGTGTGGGCGTATGCGGATGCGCAAATCCGTGGGCTGGGGGCCAGCCCCAGCCCTTTCCGCCCCCATTTCAAACCTTAGTCCACTTCAAATATAAATTTTAAGCAATGTTATAATAATCACCGCCCATGGCGCATTGGTACTTGGTCCTTTGTTAATGCGCAGAGCTCTGTGGAGAGGTTCAGGGTTCGATTCCTGCTAAATCCAAAAATTTTGCATATAAATAATGAGCCAACCAATGGGTGCCACGTGGCACCCCACCATTTGTTGTCCTCCAATACCACTTGTCAACATGCTATTGGTTCCTGTCACCATCCAGTCACCCTGCTACGGTGCTTCCACATGTCACTATGCTGATGTCAGCATGGTGATGTCATGATGATGTTAGCATTGACTTTTTTCCAGTTTGATTGTTGACTTTTTAGTTGTTTGGGAAAGCGGTTAGAGTGTGATAACTTTCACATACAATTTCCGTTTGAGAAAGTAAATATATGGCCATAATCAGCGCGACAAGCCAGTCAGAATGGAATTGGTTTCGTCTGATTCTGAGAACTTTAATTCTTGAGCCTTTTTTAGCCCTATCAGGCTCCTGGATCCAATTTTGGATCACACCTCCTCACTAAAGGACCTTTTGGTCCCCAAAAGGTTAAAAAAATGGACTTTGACTGATTACATACTCATAACGAGAAAAACAAAACACAATGTTGTACAAAAATGATGTTATAACAGGTCATCATTTCAACATGTGTGATTACATTAATGGAAGTAAAATACAATGAAGTTGAGACATCCACTTCTGGAAAAACCAAGTGGATGGTTAATTTTCTTCATGATGTTCCTCTTGCTTCACTGGTTATATTTCCTCCTTCATGAGTACATGGGTAATCCTTTTGTCCTTCCTAGGAGGAAGCTCTGGATTAAGCTTCCAACAACTAGCCTTTTGATGTCCACCCTTGTTGCAAAACGTGCAATGAGTTTTTGGCATCCAAACCTGTTTACCCTTCTCTTTCATCCATTGTGGAGTTGAGCCTTTATGTCGTGTTTCCTTCCTGGTTGACATAGGTTTCCTGTACAAAGTTTGTCTCTTCCAACACTTGGCAACACAATGCTTGGGTGAATGACAATAAGTACATGGACAACGATTCCACAAGTTCTGGTTTACTTGATTATGCTTATTATAATCAAAAGGAGAATTGGTAAAAACATGACCATTATACCTTCCATACAGATCTTCACTTTTCTTTGGAGATGACTTGCATTCACTACCACAATCTTGAAGTGATGTGCCATTACCTTTTGTAAAGTGTTACTGCAATGTCTTAAGTTGGCCATTTGAAGCATTACTTGCTTCCGAAGTTTTGGAGCCAATCTTGGAGGATGCTCCAAGCTCCACTTTTTCATATCCCAATCCTAAGTATCGAGGCCTTTCCTCAACCTCAATAGGATTTACAATTCCTTGACCTTTACATCCAAGGCCCTTCCCTTCTTCATAACCCATCTTGGTTAGCAATTTCAAACCTACACCTCTTGTATGTTTTTCGAATGCACCAAAACCAATTTGATGAGAAGAAGGAGGATTTGATGAATGACCTTCACTGCATACCTCAGATGTGTTTTCTGAAACATATATAGAAGTCACTTCCTTCAATCCTTCTTTGACTTGGTTGTTCTTTGAATATTTCACTTGAACCGTGCTCTTTCGTTGCAAGTAGTCTTCATACAACACTTTCACCATCTCGGCCATGGAAAACACCAAATTTCTGAACTCCTTCTCATCATGAGAAATTCCTCCTGTAGATGCCATTTTATCCCTTGAGATGAGCTCTTCCCTGGCTAACATGCAAAACTCAAATTCCAAATGTCAACTAGCTCTGATACCACTTGATCTGAAAAGATCTTTTAATGACTCTGGTTGAGTTATTAAGCATGTGTGTATTAACTCTTCAGGAAACTTAATGAAAGAGGATGAAGATGAGAGAATATCACAACCATAATACAAAATACAGATCTGAACTGAAGCAATAAGAACAACAAACCATAACAGGAGAAGTGATAACGGACTTCGGCACAAAATTGCCTACGTCTCCGGGCCTTTGTCTCAGTGGGGGAGGCTTCTTTATTTCTGTTCAAAATATCAATAAGTACATCACAGTAGTGCCATAAGGCTACACGACTAATCTGGTCATGTTCTTCCAAATCTCTAGAACCCAGCAGAAGAAATGACACACAAAACAGATGATCGGATCTCCCAGAAATAGCCTGCAAGTGTCTTCTCCTCAACAGCTTCCCTGTATAAAAATGGTTTTTTCTTGTCTTTGCTTCAACATAACTCTGCTCTGACTATCCTCCATGGCCTCAAACACGCCTAGTTCATATATATCTGAAGTTGGTTATCCTTCCCCAACTTCCTCCCAAAATCTGGGCTCAAAAAGAGTCCAATATCTCCCAATAATGGCCAAAATCTCCATTAACAGGCATAAAAATCCAAAACTATAACATAAAACCCACTTTATGTTAATAATAGAGCTTATCCCCCTCTCCCTGGGCACGCTCTTCCCTTTTAAGGTCACATGAAAACACATATGTCCAAGCGCCAACTCCCTAGGGGCTGCGCGCTAGCCCTCACCTCCAAAGAACCTGGTCACATGCTCAAATTGGGTGGATTCCCCAAAACCTGGGGCTAAGGTTCATGCGCTCCAAACAGAAATGGTCATATTGAATCAATAAAACCAGGGCTATCCCCATTCTTCCATGCACCTGGTTGAACGATATCTATTGGGGTGTGGGCATATGCGGATGCGCAAATTTGTGGGCTGGGGCCTAGCCCCAGCCCTTTCCGCCCCCATTTCGAACCTTACTCCACTTCAAATATAAATTTTAAGCCATGTTATAATAAGCACCACCCATGGTGCATTGGTAATCGGTCCTTTGTTAACGCGCGGAGCTCTGTGAAGAGGTTTAGGGTTCGATTCCTACTAACTCCAATAATTTTGCATATAAGTAACAAGCCAACCAATGGGTGCCACGTGGTAGCCCATGTCTGGGCCATGTGGCACCCCACCATTTGTTGTCCTCCGATGCCACGTGTCAACATGCTATTGGTCTTGTCGTTGTCCAGTCACCCTGCTTCCCTGATTCCACATGTCACTATGCTGATGTCAGCATGGTGATGTCATGCTGACGTCAACGTTGACTTTTTGCCAGTTTGACTGTTGACTTTTTAGCTGTTTGGGAAAGCGGTCAGAGTGTGATAACTTTCGCATACATCGTCCGTTTGAGAAAGTAAATATATGGACGGAATTAGCACGACGAGCTAGTCGCAATGGAATTGGTTTCATCTGATTCCAAGAACTTTAATTTTTGAGCCCTATCAGGCTCCAGGATCCGATTTTGGATCATCATCTCTATGAGATATGACTTATTTTTTTCTGTCTATGAATTCATCTTTCACTACAATGATTGAAAGTACAATCTCTTGAACATGTTCCTTATTTACATGTCCTTTTCTTTCATTTATTTTCCAAACCTTTATGTATCTAGCATATTTCTTTTTCTCTATAGAATTATCTTCATATCATTTTATTGCCAATCTTCTGATCTCTAGGAATTTATATTTGTTCACCTGTTCTTCGTGTTTTCTTATCCATACTTTCTTATATTTGATATCAGTGTTCTCTTTCATGGAAGTATCGATCATTCTTCTACAATCACTAGCTATGTCTCCATAGTTATGACATTTGTAACAATCAATGTTACGTGGGGCCACATAGGCATTTATTTCTTGAACATTTCTTTTATAATCCCTGCAATCTGCAACCTTATGTCCAAAATCAGTACAATAAAAACAATGACCATAAAAGCAATTTGCATACCTGGGAGTGAATGATCTTCTTTGTGGTGTAGTCCTTCTGAATTTCTTCCTTGACTGGTCATGATCATGATTGAAGCTTCTTTGTGGCTTGAACATGGATCTTCTTCTTGAAGATGTATCTTCAATAGTTTTCTTAGATTCTAGTTGACCATGATTCCTTCCTTTGAGTACTTCTGCATAACTCTTTCTATTTTCGTCATTCTTCTTTTCTAGCAATCTAGAGTGCTTCTCTTCATTCGCTTTAACTGATGTGGATGTTTTTGTCTCTTCAACGTTCTCGTTGATCTTGACAGTTTACTTCTCAATGTGACAACTTCTTCTTTAAGCTTCTCAACCTCTTCTTGTTTCTTCATTATTTGAGACTTTATGACTTCTTTTGTTATTTTCGCTTCTTTAAGCTGAAATTTTAATGTGATTATTTCTTCTTCAAGTCCTTTCTCTTCTTGACCAAACTTTGCCTCAAGATAGTTTAGATCATTAGTTATTTCCTTAAGATGATCTACCAATATCTTCTCTCTCATTTCTGCTTCTTCCTTCTATGTTGCTATGTTGTCTTTCAAATACTGATTTTGATATTCAAGATTTTCTTCAATCTTTCTGGCTTCTTCTAGTTGAGTTCTTAAGTTATCGATGACCTATTGGGCTTCTTAAAAAATGTGAACATTTTCCTTTTATTTCATCAACTCTTTCTTGAGTGACTCGTTTTCTTCTCTTTCTTTTCTTAGTTCATCTAAAGCACTAATCAATTATGCTTCATAATTGTCTTCCTTTTCAATTAGTTTTTCTGTCTCATTTCCTTCATGGAATTCTATATCAAGATGTCCACATTTTTCAAAATTAAAGAAAAAAAACATACCTTTGTTGATTTTGTACTCTTCATCTTCTGAATTTGTTTGACATGGTGAACATATTTCTTCTTGATATGTACCTGCATATTCTTTGGCATTTTCTGAATCTACGATGGGTGAAGAATATATGTCATGTAACTTATCCCAAAGTTATTTGGTTGATGAAGATTTACCAAACTTTTCTCTTAATGGATTAGGTAATCCTTCCCAGATGAAATCCATTCATGTTTTGTTATTCTTCTTCAATTCCTTCTTAGTTGCAGTCTTTTCCCTTTTTGAACTATCATATCTTGTAACGACTGATAGCCAAAGATAATACCCCTATGGCTGTAAAATACTTTCGTCCTTCCACTCCATAACTCATACTTTAAACCGTTCTAACCATTAAATAGTGGTACTCCATTCTCAGAATAATCCATGATCTCCTTCCAGCGATTAAACTATTTCATGAAGGAACCTCGCTCTGATTCCAATTGTTGGATTAATGAGAGGGGGGGTGAATCAGTAATAGAGCCATAATCCTTTTTAACCACAAAATGCAAGTGTTATATCAATGTAGCATTATCATCCAATAGTTGCAGAGTAAATAAACAATGAACAAATGAGCAATCATACACATACACAGTACACCCATGTTTTTACGTGGAAACCTAAAGTGGGATAAAACCACATAATTTTTTTTCTTATATGTCTTTAAGAATTACATTCATTGGAAGCACCAACTTCCTTTGTTTTCCAGCTGCAATTGGAAGGAGGCTCCAACCCCCTAGGCTACAACCTGAAGGAAGCTCCAACTCCCCAATTCTTTGGCTACAACTAGAAGGAGGCTACAACCCCCTAGTTTCTTAGGCTACAACCTGAGGGAAGATCCAACTCCCCAATTCTATGGCTACAACCAGAAGGAGGATACAACCCCCTATGTTCTCCAGTTACAATCGGAAGGTGGCTACAACCACATGTCCTTGCCCCATACAACCGCCCTGACGTAGAAGTATAATGATGGAACCACTGTCATACTATAACTGTGAGATATACTGCTGTAAACCTGTACCAATCAACCTATAACAACCTGTACCAATAATCTGTGCCAACATGTACCATACATCAACCTGTTCCTCAACCTGTACCTCAACCTGTACCATAAACAAATGCATCAACTTGTAATCAATATGTATAAACAAGTGTATCAACCATGCACCATCTTATACCTCAACCTGTACCATGAACAAGTGCATCAACCATGCAGCAAACCTGTACAAATAACTTGTCACAACAACCTGTCCAAACAACCTATCAAAACAACTAGTCTCATCAATCTTATCAACTAAATCATATCTACTCACCCAGATCAATCACCAAGACAACTCTCAAAGATGTGCATCAACCAAACATAACAAAACAACTCATAATCATCACCAAGATCAATATGTTCTTCTAACAATATACCAATACAAGTATGCTACATCATCCATAAACTATGTGTCAACAATACTACTAACAAGTGCATCCAACCATGTACCAAGTATGTATCAATCATGTATCAACTACTTATCAACTATGACTCATCAATATGTACCAACATCATCAACTATACACCTCATGTATGTGCCAACTCATCAACTACTTGTCTCAACCATGTACCCAANTAATTTTGGATTAGTCAACAACCCTAACTTGAAATAATCATAACTATGTACCTATAATGAATAAAGATTTGAAAATATTACACAATGTTCTTCATTGTCTTTTATGCAATTCCTCCAAGTTTCACTACTTGGAACTTCTCAAAGGAGGAGTTATAGAAAAAATGGCATGCCTTGTTGATTTATGGCTTATTCTAGAGAGAGAACTTGTAGAGTGTTCCTGCTATAGTGGGAAACCCCCCTACGGACTACACCAGGGTTCTCAAGTGTAGGAAGAGCTAACCATATAAAGTCTCCTACTTTTAACAACTATCCTGACATTACCCCACAATCATACATAAAATACAAAGTATAGGGATCTGGTAGGCATACCTTAAACTCTGCATCCAGTGTCGATCCCTTTGTGCTAAATTGTTTCTCGATTGCAGATATCCTCTCAAGGCCAACCTGCATTCACCAAAAGAAAAACAAGAAACTACAAGCCTGCATTCTATATATGGATTAGTGGGTTAGACATCATAACAAAAAATGTAAACAAATCACAAATATTTAAGACATCATTTGGCGAGACGAAAAAAGTATTTCTTTATATTAATATCACAAAATTCATTTACAATATGAGACCGACAATTGCTCCTCGAACTCAGTCCTGGGCTCCTCGTCACCATGCACCAACTACTTCCACGTATTCTTCTCCTCTTCAGTTCTCTCTAGGGAAATGGCAAGGGTTTGCAATGGAGGAAGAAGGAATTATGGCTCAAACTCACAATGTGGTTGCAAAATATTGGGGCAAAGGGGGAATATTGAAATGGGCAGAGTTTCTATGCTCTCGTGCTTCTTCTTGGAATGGGACCCCAACACCTTCTTTTATAGGCCAAAAGAGATAGTAACAGTTGGGGTGGCTGGATATGGGTAGTCAAATGGTTAGGTAACAACCCGAAAACCTGTATCCCTTTGCAATTTTCATTTTTCACGCTTTTGTGAGTGTACGCGGGTTGTAGTGGTGCAGCGAGCATGTGTACGCGGGAAGTAGTGGTGCAGGGCGCGTACACCTTAAAAAAAATGGTTTTTTATAAGAGTTGTTCAGTGATGGCTTGGCAAAGATAGAAAGTAAGATGGCCTGATTCCAGGTATGCATGTCTGGTGCAATTTATGGTTATAACAGATGCCCCCTAATGTGTGAGGTCAAAAGAGCATCTGATGGCCGAAATACATTACAAATATTCACCAACATATGAAGCGAGTGAGCCCAGGGACCAGAGTTCAGGAGGTGCCATCTGTAAAATAACAATTTGTCTCACCGAGGCGGGCATACCCATGCTCGGGATGAAATAAAATCATGGCTTCCAATCAAATACATTGCAGATCCATGTCATATAACTATATAAAGTGTAGTTGTGAGAAATACACAATGTATCTACATCTCAAAATCAAAAGATATACATGTATAGTATCCATATTCAAGAAGCTAATGATGCCTGATGGATGGAGATGAGGTCTTCAGAGCTTGAGCAACAACTTCAAAATCTTCAAAACTCGGGTAGGAGTGTAATATCAGTGTACGAATTCACTACCCAGAGGTCTTCGACGGCTTGTCGGGAACAATCAAGAGGATCTCGGTGATCAGGCAGAGAACTTCATTGATTTTGAGCAAGGACTTGATTGGACTTTCTGGGTGGCCAAACATGAGGAAAAGAGACAAACTGCAGAAGGGCTGAATCAAGTTTAGTAAAACTTCCCTTGGACAAAAGCATGACAAATGATGAAACTCAGGAAACATAGCATTGGCATAAGTTCACGATGCAGGAGGCAACACAGACTCTCCATATGTTTGGAAGGATAACCAAACGGAGGAGGACACAACTCTATGTAGTGAGAATATCTTCTAAAGGTCATATTAAATCCCAGAGCTTGACGAACAACCGAAAGGATGTGTTTTGTCCAAGGGCGACTCATTGTGCTGTTAATAAAAAGAAAAT
>JZKD02S1889286.1:45182-67046 GCA_000966675.3 Picea glauca
AAAGACCTGTTCTTATAATGAGTAATTGAAGTGAAATCTTCTAATAACCATACCAGACAACTACATAATCAAAAGATGGCTATATATAGATATAGGTATATAGATAACTTGGATATATGTATATGTAAAGAAAATATGCCAGATTCAAAATGCAAAGTCATGTTCATAAATTAGGTTACACCGATAGTCTCAGACTTGTCTTAATACCTAAGGCTTAGATTTCTCCAGCACCAACTTTGACAAGAAAATGACTAACTCAGACATTCAAATGTTCAGAAACCAAGGTATTTAGTTCCAGAAAACTTTGAGTACACTTGGACTGAACACAAAAGAAAAAATTGGTCTAAACTATTATAGATCTAAGATAAAAACATTACAATAGCAAACACAAGGTTTTTATTTTATTTACCAACACTCTTTTATGTATGCCTAGGATCTATGATTCCAAAGCAAATTTAAGTAAGGCTACAGGAATGGAAATAAGATACCATATTCACAATTTCATTCTTTCAGAGTTGTAGCCCATGACTTCTCCCGATGTGTTAAAAGAACCAAGAGTCATCTAATAACCAGAATACAGTGCTAAAGAAAGCTTACCAGGGTGAATGATGACATTGTTCCACCTGGTAACGCTCTTCCCAAATGATCGTGTGCTTCGAGAGGGAAATAAAATACAGAGCCTCTCGAAAGGAATTCACAATGAAACAAGAAACATGATAAAACCCTAAAACTAACCTTAACTACTCTTTTAATCGTTGATTGTATGAAGGACGGTGAGCCATGTGATGAGGGTCGAGCTAGCGCACCAAGGATGAATGAAAATCCAAGAAGAATCATCGTATTTCGTGCATGCCAAGATACCATTAATGGAAGACTCACAGCGTTAATTTCTTCTTGATAGCAGAAAAACCCCCCTTTCACATCCTTATACTGCGAAGTAAATGAAATATCTTCGTATTTTTGATAAATGGGAACACGTAAACTCCAACCGGATTGATTCAAATATCGTATCGTTCAAGAGGAGTTTCGTTGGAGAATCCCTTGATTAAATTTGGAAGTTAGTTCTGACTTGGTTAATTAAATTCCGTAAGAAAAAGGTTTTGGGTCTTCACTAGCCATGAGGATTTGAAAAAGACCACCTGTGATCGAGATTGATAAATAGAGGCTAAGCACTTATCTTTATGTCACATTTTCCAGGATGGAATACAAACCCAACCCATACATTTATGCTTCTATATACACACACACATATATATATATATCCATAGGGTAAAATTTCTTTAGTTTTTTGAAATGGACAAATTGGATACTATTGCATGCATGCTCTAGAAATCTCTTATGAAAAAGGGAGACTAGGATTTTAAGCCCCAAACCAAATATGTTGTAGAGATACTTTAGATATAGATGAGTACATTGGAAGAAAATGGGAGTTACTAAAATCCTCAGAGATTTAACCCGATAAGTTCTATATCAGACAAGAAGAAAGGTAGGTAAATGGTATCGTGTAGTGGGTCAAAATTAATTTGTGTCACCTAATTTTATGGCAGAATGAAGATTCTCCTCCCTTTCAATGATAAACATATAAAGCATGACTTGAGATTTATGATTCATATTAAAAGAAAAGAAAAAAAAAATCTTATGATAAAATGGAGGTTCATTACAGTAATCCATAAAGTGTCTTATGCTTTGGAACGTGAATAATTGTTGCAAATGTGGAATTATGGGAATATTCCAGAGAACCTTTCGAGGGACCATTTTTTTTACTTGATCGGCTCGATATCTACTGATAACAAATATTAAACATTCTATTTTTGATGCATGTTTTCCATAATATATAATATGATCATTAGGACATGCATCTATACTTTGATACTTCATTCCAATGTCTTTCCTAATGGCATGTAAATATCGATATGTGTGAGGTAAAATATTTGATGAGGGTAACAAAAATTCACCTAACAATCTAAAACATAAAAAATAAATAGTTAATGTAAAGAATAGTAATTGTAAATATTTCATTTTTATTTTACACATTAACTAACACTTAAAAAATGGGGAAAAGACAACCTTTATGTATATGTTAAGAAACATATTACATACCTTAGGATTTGTGTCATACAAGTGTTAGACAAATTATTTGTAACTTTCAAGTTCACCAACAACAATGTAGTGGAGAGAAGATTTGTTCTTGACCCTTTATAAAGTCGTTTCTTTTCCTTTTCAATCAGAGGTTCAACATAAATACCATCACTATTGTCACCATGATCGTCATCTAGATGACCGAATAAGTCTTGAATCATTTGATTTGTCCCATCATCTTGAACTATGTTATTGTTTTCATCCACTTCCATGGGATCATTAACTTGATCTTCATCATTTGTTTCAAGTTCTTCATCTTGTACTACAACATCATTTCTTATACTACTTGGTGCTTTGTGCATAAAGTTAGGGAGAAAATCTAACTTTATAATTACAAACAATCATGAAAAATTAGTGCATGCATATAACAATATAAAAGTTTCAGAATACAATAAATATTAAAACCTATAATGAATTTATATACCATGGGACGATATTGATTTGATTCCCCGTCCATGTGTCCATATTTTCTACAATGTTTTTTAGTTGTTGCTATTAAAACTCTTTCGGGATGTCTAGTACAACAATTTTTGCCAGGGAAATAACATTTACCGTCACCCTTTTCACCCTCTTTAAATCGTTTCCCACCTCTAATGTTTTTTGACATTCTTCCCCACAGACATATATTGAAAAAAATACTTGTTTTTTGTTCGCCAAGAAGACCCACAAACCATTTTGGAAGTGTCATTATTATAGAAAAATTGTTGCAACATCCGCAAAATGCGACATATTTATAGATTTTATAATGTCACAATTCCGAGGATGGTTGACCAAATCAAAGTTGACTTGGTCAAATACTAGGTGACCATTGGAGGGGGAAAACCTAGATTCTATAACGTTCCAACTGTGATGAATATTTTACAAACATGGCAAGAGAGATGATAGTCCAATGGCATCTCAATAGTGGCGTATTCATCGCAATAGAAAAATCTATGTGTATGATGTCGCACTTACGATGTTATGAGGCAAAATGAATATTTTTTTTTTGAATTTCCTCTATTTTTCAACAGTATGGTCAGTTTTGTCCATAACATCGCAAATAGAATGTCAAAATTTTTACAATATGTACTAGTGCCTTTACATAAAAAATAGGGTTATAGGTAAGTTTGACTCTTGAAAAATATAGCAAGGGATATCATACACCCACTAGTGCTCAACCACTAGGGGCACATCCATTTCTACTCAGCCATAGGGATGCTTCTCTATATCACTGTGTCTCACACGAGAACCACACTCACTAGTGATCAACCACTAGGATCATATTCACGTATGCTCATCCATAGGCATGTCCAATTCAACAAATATTCTTTCTCACTACATTACACAAGAGGGTCATCTGGAGTTCATCATCTCAAATCTCTGCTCAGAGGAGGTTAATACATCGTTTCATCTTTGTCTAAGAATGATGCACCTAAATCATGGGATTTCACATGTTCACCTGTGATCAACCATAGGAACGTCCAACTCAACAGATATTCTTTCTGACTACGTTACACAGGATAATCATATGGATTATTATATCAACTCTCTGCACAGAGGAGGCCAACTCAATGTTCCAGTTTTGTCTCAGATAGGAACCACACACCTAACTCATGGGCTCTCTCTTAGGTCTGTGTCCCAGAGGATGGATCAAGTAGTTGTAATCATCAACAAGATTTAGTATAAATAAGAGTAGAGAGTATGATAATATTTGTCTTGAAGATTATTGTAATAGAGCTCTGCTCTGCCAGATGTTTCCCCCTCAAAGTGGAAAGTGAACATTTCCATTAGTAATAAAGGTGCTCTTTTTGGTGTTATTCAGGTATTATTATGATATTGATCAGGTTTCATTATTGTGGTTCTTCCATTTATTTCTAAATATTTATGTTCTACATACTACATTATATCTGGAATATTGAAAGTGGTATTAGAGAACTCTCCTTGATGGAAAATTGTGGGTTATTTTTTTTTCTTTCACGGTAGAGATGTATTTGATCATATTAAAGATACAAAGATCTGTTATTATGCACATAAAACCACAGTCGGGGAGTGATAAAAGCAATAAATACAAGTGGTTTTTAAGAATACATTTGTTGGATAGCCTTGTAAACCTTGTTGGTACCCCTTCATGTGGTAGCACATAAGACAACACATATATACAAATCGACCTAGATATCCTGATACCCTCTACAGATAAACCAATCGACCACATGATTCCTATAGTGCCACTGAGAACAACACTGGGGAAGATACTCTCTAGTACCTGGGTAGTTAGGTAGTATGGATAAGGGTATGGTCTAGCTTCCTTAGTTAGCGCCCTAAGATATTGGCACAAGTACTAATGTTGGACGCCAGATGTATATCCAAGAGATATAGCATAGGGAAAATCCTTGTCTATAGACACTGTGCATACCCTAACCCTTGGGATGGAAATAGAAACAAAATAGAAAATATCTATTGTTTTGCAATGGTGCCTCCTAATTCTGGTTGTGAAATTACTACACATTTCTTCTTGTTAAGAATTTGGGCATTCCAACACTACAGTATTCTTTAGATCGGAGTATAACTCTGTAACATTTTTAAAAGAAAAAAGTGTTCGACCAGGAAACTTATTTGGGACCTATCCCATTGGATTCCCCTTTTCTTCCTGCTCATAGTCATACCTTTAATTTTTAATCCTTTTTCTTTTTTCAGTGGAGCCAACCTCTTCCCAGTGTCACTATTTTCCACCTCTCCCATTATATTCCCCTTTCTTCCATGATAGTAGTGGTACCTATAACTTATAAGTCCTTTTATGTGGTCCCACCCACCCATTTTCCCTTACCAACACTACCCATATCCCAATGGCCAACACTCGCAACCAAGACCTACAATATTCCATCAATCAAACTAAGGAGTCCCTCCAACAAGTGACATTTGATATTGGCTCTACTAATTCCCGCTTTGAAAAATTCGATACCCAATTCCATTTGAATTTGACACCATGGATACCAAATTCATGAACGAATTTAACACCCTCTAGTCTGTTTTCAACCGGTTGTTGAACCAAACCCTAGGTCCTTCCTCATCAGAACAACTAGATGGTATCGATTCCTCTCATTCTATGAATTTTAAATCCAACTCCTTTCATCATGACCCTCATATTCCTTGAGTTGAGGTCAATAAATTTGATGGCTCTGATCCCACGGGTAGGGTCACTCAAATAGAAAATTATTTTTCTCTGCATGGCATTAATGATGATTCGACCAAAATTTGTTATGTTTTTCTCTATATAGATCTTAAATGCTTGAAATGGTGGCGATGGCATAAAAATGCATCTCAAGGGTATATTGCATTGACCCAGTTTATTTTCGATCTATATGAATGCTTTGAAACTAACACACACTATGTTGGTTGTTTGACCAAGTTGAAACATTCAAACACAATGGAAGAATTTATAACTTCTTTTGAGCATTTGTATTTGCACACCGAGGGCATGTGTGATGTGTTCTTTTGGGAATGGTTTATTAGTGGAATAAATGATGAAATATGAGGCTAGGTTCTTGTGGATCACCCTCAGACATGGTTGGAAGCTACTAAACATGTCAAAGAGGCCCAACAATTTGTTTTTTCCCAGAACAAAAATCCCTCTTTTGTTCTGCACCCTCAATCCACAAATCCTTCCCCCCTGCCCCTCTCCTCAAGGTCCAAAAACTAACTAGGGATGAAATGGAGGAATGAGAACTCAAGGGTCTTTAATATAACTGTGATGAAAAATATTTTCTAGAGCACAATTGTATGGAACAAAATTTTTTATGGCCATTTTAGAAGATGTTACTAAAGAAGAAGCATTAGTTCCCCTTGTTGAAGAGCCATCACTTCCCGATGCTACCCATGAGCTCGCAAACCCATCTAAAGTCGACCCAATCATTTCCTTGCATTTCATCACTCACTTCTCTACTCCACAAATGGTTAAGATCATTGACTATATTAATCATTAGAAATTAATCATCCTTGTTAACAAAGGTAGAACCCATAATTTTATTCATTGTCACATTGCCCATAAAACTAATTGCTATATTCGTGTCGTCAATAATTTTCAAATAATTATAGCCAATGGTGGGTCCATGAAATGTGGTGGGATTTGTCAAAATGTACATCTTCAAATTGGACAGTACCACCTGAAATATCATATGTTTTCCATTGACATGGGTGGTTGTGACATTGTGCTAAGTGTTGAATGGCTACGCAATTTGGGTTCCAGTCTCATGGATTTTAAGGAATTAACCACATAATTCAAATAGGAGGGACAATAGTATAATTTCCAAGGACTCAAAATTGGTTCTCCTGAGATCATCAGTTCCTCTCACATGGAAAATATCCTGAAGAAAGTTCACTCTGGTATTATTTCTCAACTTCATTCCATTCAAGCAGTTGGGACACCCTTTGTGCATCCTGACCTCCAATCCATATTCTCCAAACATTAAGCTATTTTTTCCAATCCAAAGGGCTTTCCTCCTTCCCGTGTTGTTCATGATCATTACATTCCCATTGTCCCCAACATACTTCCTCCTATGTTTGTTCCTATCGTCATCCCTTTTCCTAGAAAATGAAATTCAGAAAATTGTTCAAGAATTTCTCACCGTAGGAGTTATCCATCCTAGTACAAGCCCATATTCTTCTCCTTTGATAAATGTACTTAATAAATAAGGCTCTTGGAACATGTGTCTTCAATTTCACACCCTCAACAAACTCACCATCAAAGACAAATTTACCATTCCTGTCATTGATGTTCTCTTAGATGAATTGAGTGGTGCCCAGTTCTTCACTAAACATGAACTTCGTTCTGGCTACCATCAGATATGTATGAAAGAGGTAGACATTCCTAAGACTACATTTCAAACTCATGAGGGAAAATATGAGTTTTTGGTCATTCCACTTGGATTGTGTAATGCTCCCTCCACTTTCCAAAGCCTCATGAATCATGTCTTCCATCCTTTCCTTTGTCATTTTGTCTTAGTTTTATTTGGTGATATTCTCATCTATAGTAAAACCTAGACAAACCATCTTTCTCATGTGGATTTAGTTCTACATCTAGTCTCTCAGCACCAAATTTCCCTCAAACAATATAAATGTGATTTTGAAGCCTCAGAAGTCGAGTACTTAGGCCATATTGTTGGAAAGGTAGGTCTCAGGGTGGATCCTACAAAGATTTAAGATTTGCAGGATTGGCCTCACCCAAAGAATATCAAAATATTGCATCGTTTTCTGGGTTTAAAAGGTTATTATCACAAGGATGTTAAGAATTATGGAAATATTGTGGTGCCACTCACTCCTCTCCTTAAAAATAATTATTTCGCTTGGACTTTCACAATGTATTAGACCTTTCAAGCCTTCAAGGTTACTATGTGCACCACTTCGGTGCTGGCCCTTCCCGATTTCAAAAATACCTTTTTCCAGGAATGTGATGCTTCCGAGAGAGGAATTGGAGTAGTCCTTATGCATGTTGGTCAGCCTATGGCCTTTACCAACAAACATCTATCAGAGAAGATTTTGGGTCAATCCATCTATGAAAAGGAAATGTTAGCTATTCTACATGTAGTGAATCTCTAGCATCCTTATCTATTGGGGCAACGATTCCAAATTAAGACAGTTCATCAAATCCTCAAGTATTTTTTGGAGCAACGACCTTCCTCCCTAGAGCAACAAAAATAGGTGACTAAGCTCTTTGGATATTAATATGAGATCATTTACAAGAAAGGAAAATAAAGTGTGGTTGTTGATGCTCTTTCTCGAAAATATGAAGATGAAGGGTCCCTTTTTTCCCTCTCCTTCATTGTACTATATTGGATCGAAGCTATTCACCAGGAACGGATACAAGATCCCAAAATTTTGCATCTGATCCAACAGTTGCAAACCAAATCTCTAGTTTTCCCCGAGTAGTCTTGCCATAATGACAAGCTTCTATAAAAAGGAAGTTTGTATTTAAGTAGACAGTCACAACTTAAATCCACAGAGCTTTCTGAACTTCATGCTACACCCATAGTTGGTCACTTAGGGTTTACCAAAACCTATGACTGGGTCAAACATTCCTTTTTATGGGATGGTATAAAACATGACATTTGCACTTTTGTGGAAGAATGTGATGTTTGTCATCGCAACAAGGGAGAAACATTCAAAGCTCCCGGCACACTACAACTGCTTCCAATTCCACTGGCTATTTGGAGATACATATCTATGGATTGTTTTTTGATCTTACCTAAATCGGGAAATAAGTCAGTGATAATTGTGGTAGTTGATTGTATTTCCAATTATGCTCATTTATGTTCTCTTCAACACCCATTTACCAACTCCAGTGTGGCTCAAATTTTCATGGATCATGTCTTCAATCTTCATGGCATGCCTCATTATATTGTTTTTTATCGAGATCCCACTTTCACCAGTAATTTTTGGCATGAAATGTTCAAGCTACAGAGAACCCAATTTCATCTCATCATAGACTATTATCCCCAAACAAATGGTCAAACTAAAGTTGTTTTTTTCATCTGAAAGGAAAAGACAGTGGTCTCAATGGTTACCACTATTTCAATGGTGGTACAACACTTCTTACCATACAACTACTCGCATGACTTCTTTTTAATCCATATATGGAAAAAATCCCCCTTCAGTTCTCTCATAGATTCCTAGTGTCTCGAAGGTCTAGGTGATTTAACAAACGCTTATAGTTCGAGAGGCCATTCTTCATACCCTCAAAGAGAATTTGGTCATGGCTCAGAATCACATGAAGCAACAAGCATATCAAGCTCCCTCTAAATGAAAATTCACTAAAGGCTGACCACAGTCATAAACTGACGCCCAAATTTTATGGTCCTTATACATTTCTCAAGGGAGTTGGATAGGTGGCCTATGAGTTATATTTGGCCAATAATTCTAAGATCCATCAAGTTTTTCATGTTTGCCGCTTAAAGAAGGTGAGTGGAACTAAGTGCCAAAATCAAAGAAGCCTTCTCGAGTTGGATGAATAAGGATCCATCTGGTTGTATCCACAAATCATTTTGGACCATCATGATCATCATCTTCGTCAATGCACCATCAAGGAAGTGTTAGTCCAGTCGAAAGATACAACTACAACCGATGCCACCTCGGAACTAACTACCATTTTGCAACAATTTCCCCATCTCAAGCCTTGAGTACAAGGTTGTTTTTAAGGGCGAGGGCATGTTAGGGAGCTAATATTTCTAGCTGCTCATGTAGGTAGAATAATAAATTTCCATGTAATAAAGGACAATATTAATAAGGCCTAGCAATACAGAAGAATAAGTCAAATGTAAGAAGACCTAATAGAAGCTTCCGCTTCTAGAAGGATCTTCCTCTAGATTGTTCTTTTGGATAGATAGATTTAATATAAATAGGAGTAGAGGGTATGAGAAGTTTTGTCTTGGATATTATTGTAATAGAGCTCTTCTCTACCAAAGCTTTCCCCCTCGAAGTGGCAAGTGAACATTTCTATCAGTAATAAAGGTGCTCTTTTTGGTGTTATTTAGGTATTATTTTGATATTGATCTCGTTAAATTATTGTTGTCCTACCATTTCTTACTAAATATTTATGTTTTGCATACTATATTGTATCGATAATATTGCATTTTTGCAGGCCCAAAGTAAGCTTCAACAAACCAGACATTACAAGTGGATGGGGTTTTCACAACAATTTCATCTAGTCATCATGTATAAAAAGAGAAACACTAATAGGTTGGTGAACATGCTTTAAATTCCACCGTCAAACAAGATTAATGATTTGGGAACTCTCATGCACATGGAACCTTTTACCCATGATGCATACAAAGAGGCATATGCAGAACATTAGGACTTTAAAGAGATTTTGCAATAGCTACAAAGCCAAATTCATTTAGAAGAAGAATATGATAACGACAATTATCATCTCAAGAATGGGTTACTGTATAAGCTAGAAAACTCTACATTTTGAAAGGCGAAATATCACAGCTTATTAGAGAGCCTAACACCTACAAGGTTCCAAGACATTTTGGTGTTGGGAAGATAGTTTCTAGAAGATAGTTTCTAACTTACAAATGTATGTATATTGGCCCATAATGAAAGAATATTTATCACAATATATTAGAGGATGCATAATTTGTTGTACCAACAAGCCCAGTAACAAAAATAAAGATCTATACCATCCCTTTCATGTACCCACTTTACCTTGAGAAATCATTTCCATAGATGTTATGGTAGGTTTACCAACAAATACACAGGGACATGATGATCTATTTTTTGTAGTTGATGATGATGATGATGATGATAGTTTTAAGTATATGTCCATTCTTATGTAATATAAAAAAACCATCAAAGGAAAAGAAGAAACAAACATGTTCATTGAACAAGTCTGGGTGCACTTTGGGATACCAACAAGCATCATATCAGACAAGAATACTAGATTTCTTAGTGCCTTTTGGAGTACACTTATGGAGAGGATGGACACTAAGTTAACTATATCTTCATCATTCCATACTCAAACAGATGGGAAGACAAGTAGTCAACAAGACTTTGGTGCAACTTTTCATGGGTTACATTGAGAATCATTCAAAGACCAGGGGTGAAAATATGATCTATATTTAACATTGTTATAACATAGAAGTCCATACTTCTAGTGGTACCTCTCCCTTTTTGAAAATTTATTTGGCTATTTTATACCTATGACTTGGATTTTTTGTATGCACAACAAGGAGGAATTATGGAAGACATCACATGAGAGGCATTGGGAGTAGAAAAATTTGATGAAAATATTAGAAATATCCATTTTCAAGTACAAGAGATGATGAAAAATTCTTGAGAAAAATACAAGACCAAAATTGATCAAAACAAAACCAAGAAGTCATTCAATGTGGGAGAAAGAGTTTGGTTACAACTAAACAAGGAAAGTCTATAGGGTCTTGGTATGAAGATGAAGGCTTTGCAGTATGTCCTTTTGAAGGTATTGGAGAAGGTGGGAGACAATGCCTACAAAATTTATCTACCCCCATACATCCACATTCACTTAGTGGTGAATGTGGAGAATTTAAGACTCTATGAGTCTTCCATGTTGAATGAAGAGGACGAGTGGTTCGTACCTACCACAAAGGACATAGCTCCATATGCTTAGAAAGAGTTGGAAGAGGACACAATTTTGTAGATGAAGTATAGAACTCGCAACGTGACCTTAGGAAGATTAGGTTGAAAGGAAAATTTATAGGAAAGGAAAAATGGTACTCTAGAGAGAAGGTAGAGGAAGCATTTCCTCACCTCTTTTATTTCCAAAAATCTAAATCATCATTATGAGGATTTGTGAAAACCTACAAAATATTGACCTACCTTGTTGACCACCATGGTACGAGGGGATTCCACATAAAACCCCATTACTCACACATATGGGGATAGCCACCTGTGGAATTTTAAGAAGATTCTAGAAGGTCCAAACCTAATCACTAATTGAGGGTCAAGAAATTCAAAAGCCTAACCCTAGATAGCTATCGAGCTATGTTAAATACTAGTATGATAGGAGGAGAAAGGTTTCCATTATTTTGTGTTTTAGTTGTTTCATAGTTGAGTAGAGAATCCAAGAGTGGTATTTTGAGAGAATAATAGAGGAGGATATATTACGTAACAACGATACAAGACACAGTGTCAAAGAAAACTCTGGACTGAGAGCCTCTTTCTTTGTATTTGCATTTCCATCACTCAATAAAAGAGATCAAAGGATAGGCCTCAAATTCTAGCTAGGTTTTCTCGTATATTTGGTTTCCCATGATATATCTTGTGTTCATTTGATCGTTTCTTTAATTTTCATAATTATGTTATTTCATAAATACAGGGAAAGCTAGTATTTAACTAATTTGGATCTAAGGAAATAAATTGCAAAAATACAAGATTTCAAAATAATTTAAGATCTCTTGTGACAAATTGTTCCAGTGCAATATCCACTATATTTTACATATCAATAAATGATATACATACCAAAAAATGAAATTATTTTGAATATGTAAAATCCTTCAAATTATACATTAACTTTTGACACCATAATTTTTAGGCTTTGATGATATTCCTAATTTTAAAAAAATATATATAAAAATAACCTTATTTGTTTTGAAAAATAGCTCTCACTAACTTGCAAACTACGCTTCCGAACATATGTACAAATTTTGTTATTTAGTATATGTAATAACTAATTTTACTATTCCCTCGGATGGGGTGACACCTATTGAACACATGTTACATGACACGTCGATGACAAGTGCATTTAAATCCCCTTTCTACCAGCCTCCTCCTCCGTCCATTCATAATGGATAGTATTCACTCCATCTAGAGCTTAGTGTGCTATCAAAATTCAATAGATTTAATGGTGATTCAAGCTTGGTCCTCCAGTACTAGTACGGTGCAATAAGGAAGAATCACCCTGGGTTTCATGGCTCCCCAAACCATCACTTCCCTCATCATCATGCATGTAACTCCTTGTTGTGGCTCTTATCTCTCGAGTTTGTCTTTTTTTTTCATTCTCCTCCTACTGTTATGCTCCAAGCACTCTGAGCCTCTGTTACTTTCCTTATGTCCATGACCATCATTTCCAACATTCCGTCTTTTAATTCTCCCCCCAAGAGCTCCCCTTTGCCATGCCTTGTGAGAGAGAAAAATCCAAGCGTGGGTAAGCCTACGACAATCAAGTAGGAATTCATCGACGCACAAGACCTCCCTCTCTCTATCACGCTCCAAGAAGAAACTTGGCCCTCTCTACCAACTATGGCCAAAACTAGTGTGAAGATTCTCAAGCTAAATTTCACTCATCTAACCCAGAGCTAATCCATGGTGGATGCATAGTGGAGGAGGAGATTCCTCCTAACTCGTAGGAGACCACCATGGAGTAGAAAACACAAATAGGAATAAATATCCCTTTGAATTCCCCTGAGACAACAATGTGAAGTTGTATGGTAGAGGAGTAATTCCTACCACTGATGCCAGATAACTGCAAGAATTACGCATACCCCAATGATGACGACATAGGTATAAAGTGGGGTGACTTCTAAATCGAGGAGGAAACCCATAGGGAGAAAAACACATGCACGCAAGCTCACCCAACTTTGTGCTACCATGACCTACCCAATTCTTTTAGGCTCATGGAGGACAATTTGGTCTTAATTTTCAAGATGAGAAGAGACTTGACCGAGAAATTACACAACCAACACGTCCTCAACAAGTGCCTAGACATTTTTTTCAAATCACTGTCAAGCAATATTGCAAAGATCCACTTCCCAACATGTTTCCATCCATATGCCTTCACAGTCCACCGTAATGGACGCCCAATTTTTCCTCATGTCTAGTTTCTTTAATGTTATTTTTTCTGGTTTTAGCTATAATGTTTTTTGTTGCAAATAGGCTATGTTTCACTAGCTAGTCATTGAACAATGTCGACCACCTGTTATGGTTTCCATGTATGTGGTAGAACAGGTGGTGCGTCTTGATGTATTTTAAGACTTGGGTCACTTTCTGGTCCTTGAACATTGTCGACCACCTTTTTTGTTTTCCATGCATGTGGAAGAACATGTGGCGAATCTTCATGTATTCTTAGACATGTGTCACTTATTTGATAACGTAAGGTAATGCAATCTTATTTTAATATATATATATATATATGTGTGTACTATTTTTTTAAGTAAAAATTTAACTAACTAAATGTATTAAAAATGTATATAATTTTTATTATATAATTTTATTTTATGATTTTGTTATATATTATTTTTAGTTTATTTATCATTTCTTTAAACATATTTAATTTAAAAATCACATTTTTTAAATTGGAAGAAAATATATAAACTAAAAGCTTAGTCTACACATTCTAAATATACAATTGATTATATTAATATTTTTCCAAATAATCCTGGATGGGGTGCCTTTGTGACATGACGGCTCCAAGAAGGGACGAGGCCACCTAGCCATGACATACGCCACCTGGCGTAATACCTTCACCACCTCCCCTCCTCTGTCACCTCAAGACTTTACGTTACTTGCCGCCACCCTCCACTTCGCATTTGCCTCCCAACGTTCACACGCTCTCGAAGCTCTGCAACTTGTGCGTATTCATGGCAACATGTAGAGGTTCTTCCTCATCGCTTCAGCTCCAACCTTTTCTCTCATTTCTTTTGGTCACGATGGGATCCACTGAGCCTCACTTTCTCACTCGTAACTCTCAAAGCTAGGCCTCTAGGGCTCTCCCTTCCCTTCGTCCTGCATTCGAGCTCTGGTGCGACCTCTCTTGGTTTCTCTTCCTATTGTGGAGCTCGTTGTCCACCATGCCCCGACCCTGGGGAAATCCATTGTGGGGAGCAACCTGGTACACAGCCCATGGAAGGAAACCACCTCCCTCAGATTCTCCTAGTGAAACTGACACTCCCTGAAGAGGTCCCTCCTCCTGAAGCAGTCCCTCCCCCTGAGGTGGCCCCTCCACCTGAAGTGATAGTCTTTCCCCCTCCCTTGGCACATGTCATTGTTCCCACTCCGGAAAAGACACCATGCGACCTTTCCCCCCTCTCGAACCCCTACAGATGTAGGGTTGAGTTGTTTGATTTGCTCGAGAACTCACTCGACTTTGCGCCTCCTCTTCCCTACCCCACTCTGTCTCCATATTACTCACCCTCCACTCACGACTTCTCATCCCACCTCCCCTCTAAGATCATCCTCTTCCTCTCCGCTCTCCACCCACCCTAATCCCTCCTGTGCCAAGTGTGCGAACCAAACAAAACTCCTGCGTATTCTAAGCAATATGAGAAAAGACCTGGAGGATATCAAATTGGCAACACTCGATGCACATAATAGGGAAGTCGGCTGTTGGAGAAGACTGGATGCCCTGATGATCTTCCTTCAAGATCTTCGATAGGCCATGGTTGAACGTGGGAAAGGAAAAACACTAACGAAACAGGTCTTTGCAGGGACACGGCTTGGACCAGGTTTTTAATGTTTTTTCATGGTTTCTACCTCTCGGATCAACATCGTTACTGTTGTTTCTTTTTGTACATTATTACATGTTTCGGTCCTGCATGGCCTCGAAGCATAATTTACTTTCAGTGGCATGACTCTCGCAAGGTGGTTTCCCAACTGGGCACTGTGGCCATATTAGTTTTTGGACATTTGACACTAATTTTTGCACATTTGGCACGATGGTTTCCCTCATGGAAAGTGCTACCATGTGGCTAATTACATCTCAAACAATTCTATTTTTTTGACAAGAATCAATACAAAACTCTAACTTAAAAAAATAAAAAATAAAAAAATTCAAAATAATAAAATTGTTAATTATAAATTATTTTAAATATATTTTTTCATTTTCTTAAATATATATAATATGATGATGACGGACTCAAATTGTTAATATAACATATATAAACTAAGTATATAATTCATATTAAATATATATATATATATATATATATATATATATATATATATATATATATGGTTTTAAATAATAAATGATTAATATGAATATTAACATATATGATTAATATATATATGTATATGGTTTTAAATAATAAATGATTATTATGAATATTAACATTAACATAAACGTTACAGTTGGGTGGTAATTGTCGTATGATCAAACTGGTATTGATCCAATTTTGAATTTATTGGAGGGTTAGGGTTGCATTAATGTCATTCTCTTTGCTCCTCCCTTTCAACCTTGCTCGCTAGCAGCTCTTGTTTTTCTGTCGGAGATTAAGGAAATCAGTTAATGGGATTTGAGGTATTCATTTCATTCCATTTCTCTCTGGTCTTGGTCTTTGTCTTTACCAGTGTCATTCCATTGCTATCTGTCTTCACCAGTGTAGAGGTACTCATATGGTGTGGAAGAGCGCTCCTCCTACTTGATTTGTTTATGGTTATGTTAATGTTTGGTTTGTATTTTTTGGTTGGTTTGTTGTCTGTTATCACTTTGTTTTGGTTTGTTTTTTATTTTTGTTAACTTATCACACTGCACGGGACAGAGCTCCTCGTGATTGATTTCTTTAGAGTTATGTTAATATCTGTATGTTTGGTTTGTTTCGTATTTCTTGGTTGCTTTGTTTTTTATCACTTTGTTTTCGTTTGTTTATTTATTTTTTGGTTTTTTATCACACTGCACGGGACAGAGGAGGATACCTATAGACATATATGTGAGGCAATCAACTGCAAATATAATTATAGCGAGGTTTTTTTTAAGAGGGGTTAAGTTAAGAAGACGACGAGTTCTTTTAAGAGGGCTTAAGCTAAGAAGACGACGACGAAGAAGTCTCTGAAACAACCGAATCGCTTAAATTTTCCAACTGGAGATAAATCTATGCTAAATCTATGTTCTATAGCTGCTGCGATTTCTCCACAGAGTTAACACCCCAACAATTTAAAATTATTCGGATTATATGGTGGTTGGCACTTGAACCCAAGAATCTAAATTATTAGGGTTTTATGTCTTATTTGGGAATTGGGCCAATAGAAATGATGCATAGTCCAATATGATTGACATGTGACTCATGGTCTTAACAGAGAGTATATATTGATTTCTTTTTTAGCTTGGTATAGTAATAAGTAAATTTAGGAATATTGAAATATCTAAATTCGTCTTCATATTTTTATTTAATTTGACGTTATTGTGCTTAAAATTTATTGATGAGAATGCTATCTAATCTCATATGTTTTCTGTTGTGTTAAATTTTATTTCACAGGAACAAATGGAAATGCTTTCAACGAATCGGCAGAATGTGTTCAGAATCTCTAACCTGGTATTTAGATCCTCTAACCTTCCTCTGATTGGTTTTACTGAATGCATTTTTGATGGTAGATTAAGTTGTCCATTAACATTAGATTCATTATTTCTAAATTATTTATTAAATTTTTTATTCGAGAAAGTAAGTAATTAAAGAATCCCAGTTCAACAAAGTTGTAATTAAAGAATTACAACTATTATAATTCCACTATAATTTGTCTCTTTTCTATCCCATCTTTTGTTGGGTTTCTCCACGTCTTGTTAATCAGCTTAAAATAACTCGGTTTGTGATTAGTCGGATTAAAAATAATTGTAGCTGGGTTTGTCGTACTTGGTTTCTAAAATTTTAATGTTAGCCTTGAATCATTTTTCTACTATACTTTCTTAGAGATCTGCCATTTATCTATGCAAGCATGAGTCAAACTCATATTAGTGGCAGTTCAAAACAGCAAACGCCTGGTTCAAAATGAGGTCACATAGATCTAACGGCTGGTCAAACTGGGGATGTTACGTGATAGGGGATGTTGTAAAATTTCTCTCATTCCTTTGTAAAGTTAGGTGACAGGGGATGCTGTAAAATTTCTATCATTCCTGTGTAAAATTAAGTAATAGGGGATCTTGTAAAATTTAGTTTTTAAATCTTAATTGACCTATAGCATAGCATATGTAAGAGATTATTAAAATTATTCTAATAAGAGCAATAGACATGTTACACGTTCCTAAATTACGATTTAGTTGTGATTCAATGTATGTCAAAGTGATCTCCCTTATTTTATTGGTTCCGTACATGGTAACGTATAATTACTGTTAAGCTTATCATTGGATTCCATCGCCGTCGAATTTAGTCACATGCCTAGGTCAAACTGGGGTCACATAGGTCACACGCCTGGATCAAAGTGGGGTCACATAGGTCTAACGCCTGGGTCAATCACAGAGGTGTTTTGTAATTATTTAGTTATTTTGATTCAAACTGGGGTCTGGGTCAAAGTGTTTTTTTTTTAATTATTTTGTATTTTTTTTTTTTTATTATGTTATTTCATTTTGTAATTAGTCTTTCCTATTGTATTTTCTGTATAATTATTTTATCTATCTTATTATATTATTTCATTAAAAGCTAACTAATATCCCATTTTACATGCAAATTAATTAATATTTCTCTTAAATTTTTATTATTAGAATTTTAATAAAACCACATACTTCTCATACATTAAAATAATTCTACTAAGTTCATGAAAATAATCTTTTTTATTATAATTGTACTCACTGGGAATCCAAATAAACCCTGTATTGTGGGGTAGAAAACCAAAATACATATTACTTTTCACTCCTTCTTCTCTATTTTTCATCTTAAAATATGTATTACCTTTCACCCCTTCTTCACGATTTTCGATCTTAAAACATGGCTTGAATTGTTCATAAATTCATATTTTGATGCTTTCTTTTTAAACCTTTCTGAATGGTCTTTCGTCATTTTTGAAAACTGTTTGCAACAAGAAGCTCTAGTGATTCGTCGACCTCTGTCATGATTGGTTGCTTGATTGTATGTTTTTCAAAGAATAGTCTATCCTTTCAATTTGGTCAAAGAACAGTGATTATTATTTATAGTCTAGCATTCGAATCTTATCTTACCTAGAGCTAGCTATTGAGTAGTGTTAAGAAAAAATAAATAAAAAAATACAACAGTATGGGTACTTTAGAATTGATCCTAATCTTTACATTATAGTAGATCATAAGGAAAAGTTAATTCGAGGAAAAGTTAAATCAATGTAAAAAAGCATAAAAACATATATATGACATGTTCTTATTGTTGGACTTTGAATGTTCAATTTGAATTCTGGGTAACATTTATTTTAATGTAACAGGAAATCTGTTTAACAAATTTAACAATCAATCAAATTCAACAATCAATAGATGTGTTCAAAGAATTAACTAATGTCATTAATATTTATATATTTTAATGCTATTTAGATCTTTTAATCTTTCTTTTCATGATTTTGGTTGATTTTACTAATACATTTTTAATGGGAGATTATATAGTCCACTCATATTATATTTCTATTTTTTTATATCCTTCTTTTATCAATATTTTATTTTTATGATTATGATAAAAGTATATATACATGTTTTATTGTTAGAGTCTAAATGTTCAATTTGAATTTTTGGTAACATTTACTTTAATCCATCACGGAATGTGTTCAACTAATTAACAGATTACCTAGTTCACTCATATTTTATTTATAATTTATTTATATCAATTTTTTATGAATATTTTTTTTTATGATTATGATAATGAATTTAGTAGAAAACTAATGATTGGTTTAAACGCCCATCAACACCATTAAATAGAATAATTCACTTTCAAATAGCATCTTTTTTTTTAAAATAATAACAATAACTTAATGTAGTAGAAACAAAGACTTTGGGTGCTATTATAGTTTTTTTTAGACAATTACTTTTCTTAGTGGCAGGGAATTCTTCCATTGGGGAGTACAAGAAATTATTTCATTATTTTTCAACGTCTACTGAGTGAAGGTATCACACCATTTATGCTATGCTTCATAATCTCTAATATATAACTATTTAGTTTATTTAGAGGAAGACAACTTGCTTCTCCAATAAGAACAAAACTCTTTATTAAATCTTTATAACTACAAAGACTACAAATCTTAGACCTGATGGTTCCATGGTCTATAGTTTGGTTCTATCAAATATTTTGTTGGGTTTTCCATGCCCAAATAGAGTCAATAAAATCTTAAGATTGAACAATTTTTAAATTATGAAATCAAATTGCTAAACTCTATTGAAAATAAATACATCATTTAGGAAAACAAATATTCCAATAGAATTAGTACAATCATAAATACTTCTTCTAGTAAAACAAATATTCCAATGAAATTAGTAAAGGAATATCTTCATTAGCCACCGTAGTAAGTTTGTGGTTAATGAGGTTAAAAATATTTGTAATAAATACATCATTTAGGAAAACAAATATTCCAATAGAATTAGTACAATCATAAATACCTCTTCTAGTAAAACAAATATTCCAATGAAATTAGTAAAGGAATATCTTCATTAGCCACGGTAGTAAGTTTGTGGTTAATGGGGTTAAAAATAATTGTAACTAGGTTTATAAAATTTTGATGAATTATTTTAGTCAATGAAAAACATTTTAGTGAACAATTTTAGCTTTGAACCTATAGAGAACTTTGAATGGAGATATCTGTGAACATATCTGTTCGTGTTATAATATCTCCTAAATGTTCTATTAAATGGTCCTTGTCATGAAAATATATTTTGTAATGTTTATTTTCATTAAATGATTATTTTACAAGCTTTGTTTCCATTTAATTTTTGATTTTGCAATAATTTCATAAAAAATAATTTCGATATTACAGGTAGACTAGCCTTTGCAAGCACTAGTAGTCTTCAAAATTAGGTTTAGTGTGGATCAAACTATGGTAAAATGAATCACATAAATATATAAAAAAAAAATTAATTATTATTTCAATTTCAAAAATTATATATACATCTAGATTTCTATAAAAAATAGTTGTATATACATCTAAGTTTCTCTAAAATATTTTTACTTACTTTATAGGATGTTCTAGTTGTGTATGGATATTTTTTTATTCCAGTTACAAACTCTTAACATGTAGGTATCACTTAGCAAGTGGTGACTATTAAAGTTCAAACACGGTCTAATTTCCTTAATATAGAAGGAAGTCAAATTTCATTAAATGCATTAATGATTTGCACACGCAATCTCGCAACTCCTTTAATGATATGGACAGTGCTAGCCTTTTCCTTTGGAAGTTCGTCGTATAAGGTACAACATAATAAAAAATAAATATAAATTTCTTTAAAATGATCTCTCCTTTATACTTTCCGAGGTAACGTTCTTGTCATCGCTTGCCTAACCATGATCTCTCCTTTATGATTTCCGTGGTAAGGTTCTTTAAGATCAACATCATCAACTTCTTCCTCGTAGCAATTAAGTAAATTATAATAATTTTAAGTTGAAGTTAACTATCAACATCATCAATTTTTTCCTCGTAGTAATTAAGCAAATTATAATAATTTTAAGAGAAGTTAATTAGCAATAATTACTTTATAAAAGTGATTGTTGCTAGTTGACTACCAACATACCATGAGGACAACCATTAATATATTAATACATATATAATAATATTGTATTAACTAATTATTAATGTAATAATGTATTTATATATTATTAATTTAATTAATACATTATTTAATTAAATATTAATATATTAAGTAATTAATAATTTAATTAAAATTTATTAAATAATATTTTTAAAGGATGAATATATTGATACTAAATTAATAAAGTACATTAATGTAATATATATATATATATATATATATATATATATATATATATAATCACAAGTAATTACTTATCTTCTTAAAGTTTGATAGACCAATTAAATCTTAATGAACATTAATCATCATCATATATATTCTATTAATATATTCTATTACATTAATGAAATATATAATAATAATATATAAATATCATGTATATACTTACATTATAATATATTGATTAATACATTAATAATATAATGTATAATTAATTAATTAATTATTAATTTATACCTTACTAAAAATATGAATGTAATAAATTAAATACATTAATACAGTAAAGACTATTTTTATAAATGTAATAATAATGTATTAAATTAAATATATTAATACAATAAATACAATATTAAAGTTAGTGTTCCAATTAAGTTATTTTTACTGACATACTAATTAATATCTCTTCTAAGATTTAATTAGTATATCTTCTTAGATTTTATTATTAAGCTGGTCCGAAAAACCACATACTTCTGATGCATTAAAATAACTGCACCATTTAAAAAAAAACCACAAAACGACCTTTGTTATTATAATTGCATTGAGTAATTAAATCCACAGGAAATGTTTTAGTGAAATTTATGCACCAGCAGAATAGGTACTACCTT
>JZKD02S1889286.1:67056-78043 GCA_000966675.3 Picea glauca
ATATATATATATATATATATATATATATATATATATATATATATATTCAAAACCGTAATCATATAGTTGTTTCATACTTTGTAACCCCTTATTTTATTAATTGTTCGTCCCGAATTGGGCCTTTAAATCTGTACAGTTAAATGAATATAATAATCCTAAAATTCCTTCCAGTTTTCTCTAATGTTTACACCGATTGAAAATCCACTACATAAGTTAAATACTTAAAATCATATGAGTCATGATGATCTCATGATAGGTAGAAGATTTCCTGGACTTGAAATTTTGGGATTTACATGATGAATTTATTACTTTACGGAGAATAGATCTATCCTTGGCATGAATACAACACAGTAGTTTTGTAATACCATTTACTGTCCAGATTTGACTCTATTCCACTAGAGATAAATTCATATAGTAATACACTAGTTCTGTTACTACAATAGAGAACCTACAGAAGTACATATCAATACATTTGGTAGTAAACTAGGTCATTCCTACAATAGAGAGTATAATATGGTCATAAATCTATAGTCTTTAATTGAATGAAGTTTTTTCTATCATGATTAATCTACAACAACTCTGTAATTCCATCTAATACAATTGATAGTAACAAAATCATCTAGGATAGTAAATGTATTCAATCATTTCAATGACATAATTATAAAAGGAGGAAGTAGGGGAACATATTTGAATTAGTTTGTGGGACAACAAAGGGAACAACCACATTCCTCCCAACCATAGAACAGGGCAGCCAAATAACTTCCCCGGTTCACCCCCTAGCCTGACCATGAGTCCATGAGAGCTAACTCAGAAACTCCTCTTCAGAAATGTCTTTTAGTTTCAGTAGACTCCTCTTGCCTCACACTCAATCAATAGTGTTCATAACAGGAAGAAAACAATAGTCTCTTTTCCTCCTTCATACTAGGCAGTGTCCTACCTCCTCACATATGCTTATTTATCCAACCATATTTTTGCCTAGGTCTTTTTCCCTCTCTTGGGAATTTTCACAGGTTTCTAAATCCCTGATTTTCAGGGGCTACCAATGGAAAAATACCTAATTTTCCACTTGTAACAATCATCCCAGAGGTAGTTCCAACATGTTCCCCACTCATGGAGTCATGGTCAGTTGAATTTAACATGGTTGTTCCATTTGTCCTCTTGCAATAGTTAAAAAAATATTATGTTTACATTAAAGTGTCATGGTCAAATAATTAGTTGGGCCAAATCAGATCCCTTCCCAATAGTAATAATAATTAATTACAAATTACCAAATTCAAAATTCAAAATTTCCATCAATGGAAATTTTTTTCCAAATACCAATTTACCAAAAACAGAATAATTTTACTAACAATTTTCGAATTCAAAATTAATTTATTTTTGGGGATGTCACATCCTTTCCCCCTTCAATAAAACACGGTCCTCAGTGTTCATTCATTTATTGGAACATAATTGGATGATATTTCTACAAATGTCCCTCCAATTCCCAAGTGGCCTCCTTAGGACTAAAGTGCTTCCATTGCACCTTCACCTTAGCGATGACTTTGTTTCGAAGTGCTATTTCTCTCTGGTCTAGAATAATCAAGAGTTCTGCCTCGAACTCACCTTCCGGTTCCACCTGCACCAAGTTCCAATTAATCATATGAGTAGGGTCATGAACATACTTTTTCAATAAAGAAACATGAAATACATTATGAATTTTTAGATTAGCTGGAAGTGCAACTTGGTATGATATGGGCCCAATTCAATCTAGTATCTCGAAGGGCCCACAAAACTTGGGTGCTAGCTTGGCACAGTTTACTAACTTCAATGAACTTTTTCTTTCTTTGACCTTCAAATAAACATGGTCTCCCACTTGAAATTCCAAGTGTCTTCTTTTCTGTTCTGCATAGCTCTTCTGCCTGTCATGTGCTTCGTTTAAGTTTTGTTGTACCTTTCTTACCATATTCACCATTTCTTGGAGCATCTATGCTCCAACCATGAATTTTTCAACAAGGTTGTCCCAACTAATTGGATTCGTACACTTTCTGCCATATAGTATCTCGAAGGGGTTTAACTTAGCCGAAGTTTGGTACCCATTGTTATATGCAAATTCTATCAGGTGTAGCTAGTCTTCCGACCTATTTGGTTTTGTTCTCACATACATGCGGAGCATATCCTCCATGATTTGGTTCTTTCTTTTGGTTTGTCCATCCGTTTGTGGATGATAACTCGTACTGAAATTCAAATTAGTATTTATCCCTGCAAATAATTCTTTCGAAAAGGCAGATGTAAATTTCACATCTCTATATGAAATCACCATTTTAGGAATACCATGTACTCTAAATATTTCTTTCATAAATATTTCAACGATATTTATATCTTTAAAAGTAGACTTTATAGAAATAAAGTGTGCAAACTTATTGATTTTATCGATTACAACCATAATAGAGTCATTTTATTTTTGAGTTTTAGGAAAACTTGTAATAAAGTCGAGTGACGTGGTCTCCCATTTCCATTCTGGTACTAGCAATGGTTGTAGTAGGCCGGCTGGATGTTGGTGTTCGACCTTAACCTACTGACAATATTGGCACCTAGCCAGATATTTTGTTGTTTCCCCCTTCATGTTAGGCCAGTAAAATAGTTTTCTAAGTGTTGTTATCATTTTCTAGTATCCTGGGTGGCCAGAATATGGTTTCTTATGCACTTCATCCTAGAGTGTTATCTTCAACTCTGTTGAATCTCGTATGTAAAGTTTGTTTTTAAATCGTAAAAGTCCATTTTTCTTGATACTCAGATCTAGTTTATCTGGGCTTGCGGTACCGCTTTGTGATTTCATGAGTATTTTAGTGTAATTTTCCTCGTTAATACCTGTTGTCCCTATTCTCTTCTCCAGATCACTTTCTGCTCTACTAACATTTATTTCAAATAATCCATGGACTCTTCTTCTTAGGGCATCTACTACCTAATTTTCCTTGCCCTTGATATGTCTTACCTCAAAGTCGAATTCGCTCAAGAAGGCTAGCCATATTTCTTTCCTTTCATTAAGATCTGGTTGACTAAAGACATATTTCACTCTGCTATTATCTATCAGTAATAGAAATTTTCTTCCCATTATGTAGTGTCACCACATTTTTAAGGTTTGTATTACTGCTGCCAATTCTAAGTCATGAGTGATGTAGTTTCGCTCATGTTCTTTTAATTTCCAGGACTCATAAAAAATTACATGTCCTTCCAAAGTTAGGACACCACCTAGTCCTTCTATATTCGCATCAACACAAACAGTAAAGTCCTTATCTGGGTCTGCTACCTTCAAGATGGGTGTGGTTGTTAATAATTTCTTCAGCTTGTTAAAACTATCTTCACACTTCTGTGAAAAGTTAAACTTGGTCCCTTTATTTTGTAATGACATGATAGGATAGGCTATTTTGGAAAACCCTTCCATAAATCTATGATAATATCCGGTGATTCCCATGAATGACTAGATATGCGCTACATCCTTTGGTACCATCCATTCCATGATAGCTTTTAATTTCTCAGGGTCGACTGGAATTCCTTTTGCTGAGATTACATGTCCTAGGTACTGTAATTTATTTTGATAAAAATTACATTTATCAAATTTGGCATACATTTTATGTTTCCTAAAAGTTTGCAGAATTGTTCTTAAATGTTTTTCATGTTCTTCTATTATTTTAGAATAGACGAGAATATCATCGATAAATACTAGTAAAAACTTGTCTAAGTACTGACTGAAAATACTATTCATCAGGCACATAAACGTGGTCGGTGCGTTAGTGAGTACGAAAGGTATGACTACGAATTTGTAGTGTCCATATATTGTTCAAAAAGTTGGTTTTCTTATGTCCTCATCTTTTATCTTGACTTGATGGTAACCGGATCATAAATCCAACTTTGAAAATATTTTGGCCCCACCTACTTGATCGAACATGTCATTTATCCTAGGTAAGGGGTACTTGTTCTTAATAGTCATTTTATTCAATTTCCTATAGTCAATACATAGTCTTATAGTACCGTATTTATTTTTCACAAAGAGGACTGGTGCTCCCCATGGTGAAACACTTATTCTGATATACTCTTTGTCCAAAAATCCCTGTAGTTGTATTTTTAATTCTGTCAATTCTGGTAAACACATTCGGTAAGGTGATTTCGAGGTAGGGGCTGATCTAGGTAGTAGGTCTATGTAGAAGTCTATTTCTCTTCTAGGAATTAATTCAAGTATCTCATCAAAAAACACGTATCTGAACTCATGTAGGACAACAAAGTATTCTAAGTTGGGATTCACTTATTTTCCTAACAAATTCGTTATTTAGATGGCATAAACTTGACACCCCTTCCTCATGAATTTCTTGAAGTTCATTGTTGTGACTTGTCTAACTGATATTGGTTTGGTTATACCTTGGGTTGTTCTAGTAGTGTCATAATCATCTTTATAATTAAGTGTCTTTGTATAACAATCTAGAACTACTTTGTGCTTTTCCAGCCAATCCATTCTGATAATCATATCATAGGATCCTAGTGGCAGAATATTCAGATTTGTTTTTATGTTTTGACCATCTACACTAAATTCAAAATCAGCAATAAATTCAACCATTTTCCTTTCAGTTCCTATTGCTAATTGTACCAACCATGATTTTGCATGTTTCATCTTCTTAAGTTTATTTGAATCTACTACTCGAGGAGTGATATAACTTAACGTAGCTCCAGAATCAATTAAAACATAAATTTGGGTGTTATTGATTTTACCTTCGATTTCCACCATAGAGGGACTGGTGGTCAGCTTTCCAACCATCAATGGCTTCATTAATCCGATGCAGGATTCTACCTACATCACCCATCGTCGAAGCTTCCTACAGATTATGAGCAGTAGTTATGTTTGTTGTGCTTAAACATGGACAGTTCCTCCTGAGATGAGGTTCTCCACATTCCCAACACTTTAATGGTTCCCAGGGGTTGTCCCCGAACTTATTTGTTCCTAGGTTTACTAGTTTACCACCTCCTTGTGTTCTTGTATGGTTTGAGTGAAAATATTTTCTAGGAAATCTTTTTGTTTAATTTTGATATGGAGTTGGCTGGTATCCCTTCTTCCGTTGGTTCATTCGGTATTGTTTCTTATCCTTCCAAGATTTGGGAAATTATTCCCACTGTTTGTACTGGTCGTAGCACATTCATGCTTTCCTGAATACTTCACTCAAGGATTTGGGGTTTTCAAACTCAATTCTATCCCTGTAGGACTGTGGTAAATAGCTTAACAATCACTGGATTTTTATCTTGTCCTCCTTGATGTAAGGTACGAACCTTAGTAGTTCCAGAAATTTGTTTATAAGGTCCTCCATCGTCATTTATCCAAGTCGTAACTCGTAAAATTATTTCATTTTCCTTTCATTGTAGCTTTGATAAAGGTATTGTTTCTTGAAATACTTCTTAAAGTTAGAACATTCCATCTGTTTCACCTTTAGTCCCTTGGCCAATTTAAGATCTTTCCACCAAATGTTGGCCTTCCCTTTCAGATTGTAGATGGCCATTCTGACCTTCATATTATTGGAATAGTTGTATATCTGAAAGTATTTTTTGATGTCTAACAACCATGCCTCAACTTCTTCTCCTGTTTTGGATTCTCCATCAAAGGTAGTTGGTTTAGTCTTTTTAAATTCTCCTTCAAGGTAGTCTACATGTTTTCATTTTCTGTCTACTTTAGTTTTGTCTTCAACTGAAGGTGTACCTTCAGATGAACTGTCTCCTTTTTCTGTTTCATTCCCAGAATTCTTGGAGGCCCTTTTATTGACCTCTTCATCATGGTTATCATCCTTTGGGATTTTTTTGGTCACTATGTTGTGTAGCAGAACTTCATTTATCTCTAGTTGTTCCTGCTGTGGTTTCTTCAGTTTCTCATTGTCGGCTTTGAAAACCTGCAACTCAACAATAAGATTCTTCATTGTTTCTAGCACTTTCATGGGTGATATTTCGTCATTGTTCTGTCTTAGATCTCCAGGAGTTCTCTGCTCCAGATTTCCTTCAACTCTGATTTCTACATCATCCTGAGCTGCCATAATTAACACAAAACAAAAAAGGTTTTCTGTTTGTAACAATAAAGGTTTTATTATTATTATTTTTTTGCATGAACATAATTATATGCTTAAGTAAATCAGATATCCCTATTCAAGGTCCAAGTGTTGTAACCTTTTATCCAATACCATATGTAATGAACCTCCACTTTATCATAAGATTTTTATTTCTTTTCTTTTCTTTTAATATGAATCATAAATCTCAAGTCACGCTTTATATGTTTATTGTTGAAAGGGAGGAGAATCTTTATTCTTCCATAAACTTAGGTGACACAAATTATTTTTGACCTACTATAAGATACCATTTACCTAGCTTTCTTTTTGTCTGATATAGAACTTATAGGGTTAAATCTCTGAGGATTTTAGTAACTCCCATTTTCTTCCAACCTAGTCATCTATATGTAAAGTATATCTACCACAAATTTGGTTTGGGGCTTAAATCCTAGTCTCCCTTTTTCATAAAAGATTTCTATAGGATGCATGCAATAGTATCCAATTTTTCCATTTCAAAAAACTAAAGAAGTTTTACTCTCTCTCTCTCTCTCTCTCTATATATATATATATAAGCATAAATGAATGGGGTCAGGTCTATATTCCACTGTGGAAAATGTGACTTAATGATAAGCACTTAGCCTCCATTTATCAATCCCGATCACAGGTGGTATTTTCGGACTCCTCGTGGTTAGTGAAGACCCAAAACTTTTTTCTTACGGAATTTGATTAATGAGATCAGAACTAACATCAAACTTTAACGAAGGGATGCTCCAACGAAACTCCTCTTGAACGACGCGATATCTAAATCAATCCGGTTGGAGTTTACGCATTCCCACTTATCGAAAATACGTAGAGATTTAATTTACTTCATAGTGTAAGGATGTGAAAGGGGGGGTTGTCCGCTGTCAGGAGGAAATTAACACTCTGAGTATTCCATTAATGGTAGCCTGGAGTGCGCAAAATATGATTCTTCTTCTTGGATTTTCATTCATCCTTGGCATGCCAACTCGGCCCTTGTCATGTGGTTCACCATTCTTAGTACCATCAATGATTAAAAGATGAGTTAAGGTTAGTTTTAGGGTTTTATCATGTTTCCTGTTTCATTGTGAATTCCTTTCAAGAGGCTCTGTATTTTATTTCCTTGTCGAAGAACATGGTCATTTGGGAAGAGCATTACCAGGTGGAACAATGTCATCATTCGCTCCAGTAAGCTTTCTTTAGCACTGTATTCTGGTTATTAGATGACTCTTGGTTCTTTTAACACATCGGTAGAATTCATGGGCTGCAACTCCCATTATTATTATTTTGTTGTAGGAACCTATGTTGTAGCTATCCTACCTCGTAATCTTTCAGGATTAAACTCACATCGTAAAAATAGACTTTTGTTGGGGTCATGTTAAGCCTATCGTTACCTTGCTACCCTGTGTCTACGACCTAAAGAGTCCCTTGAGACCTAACTTAATTATAGTGATGTGTTTTCTATTGTCCTTCTTAGGGTGGGAACCATCATTCGATAGAATATTAATCTTGGGAGAAGTTATGTGAACAATGATGGAGTAATTTATCTCTTTACTTCTTGTTTTAATTTATATTATCATCAGATTTGCTTTGATTTCCTTCCTATAGTGTTCACATTGATTTGTTTATTGGTTCTTCTTACTAATGATCGTACCCCCATGATTTGTGAGGTACCCATCAGGAAGTCTTGGGATCCTCTTCCACTTCTGGGTTTGGAGAGTTACTCAGCTCATTGCGATGGCAAAGGGTACCATATCCCTCCAATTAAGTTACGAATTACTTTGGTGAGTTCTTTCCTACTATTACTCATTTTATTTTAATTATTATTCGTATTTCTGTTGAACAAAGCCTTAATGGAATTTATCACAACTCTATGCAGGGGTTTCAACCATGCGAGGACACACTCGGAGATTTATTCTGTCACTCACTTAAGAGGTACTCGGGTTCCATTTTTCCTCTTCCAAGAAGGCCTAGACAGTTAACGGTAAAAGGATTCAACTAAGGAACCATTTCTGTAATAGGGATTGGTTCAGTGTTTTCTATCTTTTATATATGTTACTCCTCTTCAGAGTTGAGTTTTGAGAGTCAAATTTAAAGTTTGTATAATTATCCAAGGATTAAATCGGATTCTTACTATGTCTTATCACAAGCATTATTCGAATGGAAAAAATATGAATTGATATCCTTCGTACATTGGGACTGTTTACTCAACATTTATGAAATGAATGAAATTGTGAATATGGTATCTTACTTCCATTCATGTAGCCTTACTTCAATTTGTTTTGGCATCGTAGATCCTAGGCATACATAAAGAAGTGATGATAAATAAAAAAAACCTTGTGTTTGCTATTGTAATATTTTTATCCTAGACCTATAATAGTTTACACCATTTTTTTATTTTGTGTTCAGTCCGAGTGTGCTCAAAGTTTTCTCGAACTAAATACCTTTTTTTTTGAACATTCGAATGTCTGATTTAATCATTTTCTTGTCAAAGTCGGTGCTGGCAAAATCTAATCCTTAGGTATTAATACGAGTCTGAGACTATCGATGTAACCTAATTTATGGACACGACTCTGCATTTTGAATCTAGAATATTTTCTTTACATATACATATATCCAAGTTATCTATATACCTATATTTATATATATTCATATTTTGATTATGTAGTGGTTTGGTATTGTTGTTATAAGATTTCACTTGAATGACTCCTTATAAGCGTAGGTTTTTACAATTGTATACTACCAACTCTATGTCATCCATCATAACGATTATTGAATGCACATTCACACACACACACACACACATATATATATATATATATATATTCAAAACTGAAGTCATATAGTTTTTTGATACTACGTAACCCCTTATTATATTAATTGTTCGTCTTGAATTGGGCCTTTAAATCTGTACAGTTAAATCAATATAATAATTCTAAAATTCCTTCCAGTTTTTTGTAATGTTTACACAAAATCAAAATCCACTACAGAAGTTAAATAGTTAAATTCGTATGACTCATGATGATCTCATGACAAGTAGAAGATTTCCTAGACTTGAAATTTTGGGATTTGCATGATGAATTTATTACTTCACATGGACTAGATCTGTCCTTGGCATGAATACAACACAGTAGTTTTGTAATACCGTTTACTATCCATATTTGGCTCTATTCCACTACAGATAAATTCATATAGTAATATATTGGTTCTGTTACTAAAACAAAGAACCTACAGAAGTCCATATTGATACATTTGGTTGTAAACTAGGTTGTTCCTATAGCAGACAATATAATATGATCATAAAGCTACAATCTTTAATCGAACCAAATTTTTTCTGTCATTATTAATCTACAACAACTCTGTAATTCCATCTAATACAATTGACAGTAAGAAAATCATATAGGATAGTAAACATATTCAATCATTTCAATGACATAATTATAAAAGGAGAAAGTAGGGGAACATATCTGAATTAGTTCGTGGGACAACAAAGGGAACAACCACGTTCCTCCCAACCATAGTGCAAGGCAACCAAATCACTTGCCTAGTTCACCCCCTAGCCTCACCATGAGTCCATGAGGGCTAATTTAGAAAATCCTCTTCAGAAATGTCTTTCAATTTCAATAGACTTATCTTTCCTCACACTCAATCAGTAGTGTTCATAACAGCAAGAAAACAATAGTCTATTTTCCTCCAACATACTAGGCAGTGTCCTGCCTCCTCACATATGCTTATTTATCCAACAATATTTTTTCCTAGGTCTTTTTCCCTCTATTGGGGATTTTCACATCTTTCTAAATCCCTGATATTTAGGGGTTGCCAATGGCCAAATCCCTGATTTTCCACTTGTAACAATCAACCCAGAGGTAGTTCCAACATGTTCCCCACTCATGGAGTCATGGTTAGTTGAATTTAACATGGTTGTTCCATTTGTCCTACTGCAATAATTAAAACAATATTTTTTTTACATACAAGTGTCATGGTCAAATAGTTAGTTGGTTCAAATCAGATCCATGCCCATTAGTCATAATAATTAATTACAAATTACCAAATTCAAAATTCAAAATTGCCATAAATGGCAAAATTTTTCCAAATTCTAATTTACCAAAAACAAAATAATTTTCCTAACAATTTTCTAATTCAAAATTAATTTACTTCTGAGGATGTCATAATTAGTATGCACGAAAGAGAATTGAAGATGGTGTTCTACGAATGCATGAAAATAGTTATGCATTTAAGGAAATTGTTGCAAAATGGCCAGAATTTACATATGAACCTCGTAATGTTAGGCTTTCATTGGAAACTGAGTGTGGAATATTTTTTTTATCAACAATAAAATTCCTCCTTGGATTTAAAAAAAGAGGGATCACATAATGTTGACAATGATTATTCCAGGTATTTTATTACATTCATTTTCTCAATTTAAAATTTTCATTTTTTTCTTTTTTTGCATAACATCTTTTATTTATTTATTTACGTATGTATACATACCATGGTAGTAATTTCATGTAATTTCAAACAATTAGGTAAGTACCAAGTTAGATATATGAATGTGTATACCGAGCCTCTCATCAACAAGTTGCTAAAGTTATTGGAGGCAATCACTATGTATGACATCTGTAAACCAATTGAGCAGAAGAGATTTCAATTTCGTGGAATACTTTTATGGACAATTCATGATGCCCCAATACTAACACATTTTTGTGGTATTTAACATTCCATATTACAGGCTTGAATAATATATAATTAATTGATTATATCATGCATGTTGTTTAAATCATCATTTTGTATATATATTAATAATTCACATTAATCCATTTGTTGCAGGTCTTCAAACAAAGGGTAAATTTGCATGTCCAGTTTGTGGTCCTATGATGAAATCTCATCGGTCAAAAAGTTTAGGAAAGGAGGTGTTT
>JZKD02S1889297.1:0-11079 GCA_000966675.3 Picea glauca
GGGATCCCCGAGAAAGCAATAAAAATATTCTCAGCAAGAAACAGAGGGACACATAAAAAATAATAAATCAATACCTAGTTAGACGACAAGGGATCTCATCACGAGCCAGCCTATTAGGTCCATGGGCATGTAGCAGTATGAAACTACTAACAGTTGGTTACCATGTCAGGGTAGTGGTTCTTGGTGGCATAGCCAAGAGAAAGGGGGTCTCATCACAAGCCAACCTTCTCATTTCCGTGAAATGTTTGTGGGTAACATTGCCACCAGTAATCACCACGCCAGGGAAGTGTCCCCTAACTAGCATCTTGAAAGAAAAAGAAATAAGAATAAAAGATAAAAGGCATGAATGGGCTTGGAAACATTTGCATCCATGACAAGGTGAAACTCACTCTCTTCAGAGGCACCCACAGGTAAGTCATACATTTCCCTACTATCACTTCACCCATTGCCCAGACATCCCTTACCACCTCATCCACTCACATGGCCTAGATTTGAATTCTCCCAGGAACATCCCACATCCAATGAGAATTAGCCCAATAGCATGTCCTAGTCTCCCCTCCAAACTTGGCTTTCAGATTAGCATAATGTCTTTGAGCACTTGTCCGGGTAAAAGGGATTTCATGCACATATTTAATAACTTGGTGATTAGATGTAATTGACATTGTTATAATTCATGTGACTTATCAGCCCATGGAGGGTGTATTTGTTGATGTTGTAGGGCCACACCCGATGGACAAGTACACATGGGGAGATGATTAGTTTGGACCTCCATGGGGCTACAAGACCACCTGATGGATGTTGAGACCCCAGCAGGGGGCAAAGACAAATCAGAAGATTTGCATCAAAGACAGAGGAGGACATTTCACCAGTGGCAGCCTCGCAGGTCTGGACCCAGGGGGGTTATGCCATTTCCATCATGATGTAGGCCTTTGAAGACCCATGATGTCACCCAGAATTTTTGGATGTTTTGGAGGCAGTTGTGTGCCAAGTGGCAGGTTCCTGAGGCCCAAGGAGGCCTAACGTTTTGCTCCAGGAGGCCAATGTTGCCCAAAAAGGGACTAACATCACCCTAAAAGGGCATGATGTCACATTAGTAGCTTGTTTTAGGGTTTAATTGTGACATTTAATGTAAAAAATCAATATCATTTGTAATTGGCCATGTCGGCCTTTTTGACCTAATTCTAGTCATTAGTAATGTATAAATAGGAGGGGAATCCCTTTTATTTTAGATCATCTTTCACTCACACTTTTGAGGACTGAAATTTGCACCCTCCTTAGGGTTTATTGGCTGAAATTTTAGGTGCACTTCTTGGAGGAGGCTTAATTTGGTGTTTCTTGGCATTTTTCTTGGTGGAAAATCTTCAACTAGGCTTATTGCTAGATTATTCTTGGTGGATGTAAGTGAATTTCTGCAATCCTTCTTTTCTTTGAATGGTTATGGTGTATTTACTTTGCATTTATTCCAAGATTATGAAATTGCACTGTATCTGATCAAAATCTTCCTCGGTGGTGGATGTAAAGAAGCTAATAAAAAAGACGAAGAGTTGGTGGACGTAGCCCCAGGGTGGGGGTGAACCATGTATATCGTGTTTTGTGAATGCTTTGTGCTTTTTGGATGTTCTTTTGTTCATGTGATTCAATGCTTAGTGCGATGTTAGATGATAGATGAATCTGATATGATAGCTTAGTGTTGAATAATGTGACTGAATACTAGATCTAATCTTTATTTGTATGCTTAGTGTTTGAATCTATTGGATCTATGTGAATGTTGCGTTGATTTGTTGTTAGGGTTTAGTTGCATTGTAAACTAAGACTGAATATTGATGAATCATAATTTCTAAGTGCTCTGTTAAGGTGTTACAATCACATATCTGTGTCCCAGCTAAGGTTGCAGACATATGAGTCCTGCAACCACCCATGCCTCTACCTCAGGTGAGACTTCATCTACTTCACAGGTGTTGTCGAAAGGGCCGGTAGTTAGGGTTTTTTGGTGCGTTCTTGTAGCGTTGAACCCTGGGTTTTCCCCTGTGCCAACAAATGGTTCTGTTGCCAGAACCTGAAACTGTGATTGTTGGGAACTAGGGAAGAAGAATCTTTGTGCGAAAATCTGACCCGAAACTATGAAAGCTCTGTGTGTAGATTTGTTGCCCTGGTGCGTAATACTCTACTTGGATTGTGAGCTTTGTGCTAAGAAGAGAACTTTGATCTGAAGAAAAAAAAAGGGTAAGATATGAATGCTTTGTGCTCTGAAAGAGGTAAGAATCGTGAAAAATTTTAGATCTGGAAGCTTTCTGCTCTGAGAAAAGTAAGATAAGTGGAAATTTTTGTTTCAAGAATATGGATCTAGGTATGTTTGATCAATTTTGTCCTAGCCTAAAAACTAGGGCACAACTAGAAGAAAGAAGATTTGATATGAGTAAATCTTATAAGAATAGTGAAAGATATGTTATTCCTATGCATAGAAAGAATATTTGGAATAACAAATGGATGCAGGATCCTAGATAGAAATTTTTGCAGGTGAGCTACCATTATCCTAGTGCGCAGTATAGGAAAGGATGGGGATCATTGAAGAGAAAGAGAGGATTAACTCTTTTTTACAGTTGCAGAAGACCGAGACATCTTGCTAAGAAATGCCCTGGTAGAAGACCCAATTGTCTTTGTTGTAAAGCTATGGATCATGAAGTTTTGGATTGCCCTAGAATGATTGCTAAGGTTGAAAGAATGAATATGAGACAAGAAAACCCTGAGGAATATCAAGACACTAAGACCATCGCAGAACCCCAGAAAGAATTAGAGGATATATTTCTACAAATGAAAGAAACCCTGAATGACCACCGAAATATCAACTTATCAGAGATCTTCAAAGAAAAAGAGTGCATAAAAGCAAGAATAGGAGACTTCGACATTGACTGTGTTCTGGATGAAGAAACACAAGTGAATATTATCACAGAAAGAACTTGGGAAACTTTAGAAAATCCTGTTATGATTCCTTCATTGGGAGGAATAGGATTAATTAGAGGAAAGTTGATAACCCTATGTGGAAGACTTACCCAAATATCTATGAGTGCTCATGGAACCTTGACAAAGGAAGAGTTTAAGGTTGTTAAATTTATTGAGAAAAGCACCCCATTTTCTATATTACTAGGAAAACCTTGGATTGAAAGGGATCAGGAAAGAAGAAAAGAAGAAGAAGTCTTAGAGCAGAAGAAGCAATAATTAAAAGATTTCATGACTAGGAGGATCGCACAGCTGATTGAAGAACAGGAGAAGAGATCGAAGATATTTAGAACCAGAAACTTGGATGTCGAAGTTGAAAGAACACAAGAAGACTCACAGAAGACTGAAGCACCTACCCCGGATAGAGAAGAAGTATTTCCCTTGAATCCTAGGAAAGAATCTCAACAACGCAAAGTTACTATGCCAAGAGGAGATAAGAATCAAAATGGAAAGAGGAATATCGAGACGAAGCTCACTAGAGAGAAAGCTAGAAAACTAAGTAAGAAGAGATCAAAGATCGAAAAGTTACAGAAGGTTCCAGAGGGAACTTCGCAGAAGGAAAATTTGCAAAACTGGAACTTCATTGGGATAGCAGAACAACACCATACAGCACTTTGCCATGGCGAAGAAATATAGTCGTCGGAAACAGTATAACCATTAGAATGATGCCCTGAACGGGTAGAACGACATTTATGGTCAGAAAGCTCGCCATCATACCATTGGGACCGCACCGTAATGGACAGAACTGAATTAATGAAGGCTTCGTGCCCGTTGGAGAGATCCATTGCCTAGTTATCTACTTATTCCATCAAGCCTTGCACCAAGAACACTTTTTCCAACCCTGATTATCTGAGCCCGCAGATCAGTTGATTTCGCACAGTGATCATCGAGCTATCACCATCCATCCTGTTGCATTGAGTAGTTACTCTTCAAACCTAAGATATTCAACCATGAGAGTGTATGCTCGAAGAACTTAGCACAGTCGAAGAGTTTTTGAAGGAGGTACTCATTGACCTCATGACTGAAAGAGTAATGTCCAAAAGAGTAATGTCTGAAAGGGTAATGTCTATGGGTATACAAACGTCATCGATGAGAGGAGTGCAAGCCTCTCTGTTGAACGCTCGTTGATTTGGACCATCCCGAGTCGTCACATAAAAGAGAACTAAGCACAGAGATGACCTAGTAGATGCAAATCTAATCCTGACAATCTTACCTGACTACATCCCGCCTCTGGCCGACGCGATGAGTCGTGATAGTGTGTCAACAGATTTTGATTACAGCATGGTTACTGTGTACCTTCTGAAGGGGATACATGCAGTTAGAGCACAGCAGGACAAGATTGCAACGTTAAAGTTCAGCGACTTCAACCTAGGAGACCGCAAGAACCATAGTATGCTCGCCCCGTATAAATACTTGACCGAGATGAAGGGGAAGAACTCGAAAATAATCCCCCAGCCGTGGACGATGAATCTAACACAATCCACCCTGTTGAATGTAATGAAAATCCCACACTTTGGAGTGCACGGGGAGGTTAACGCCTGTGTTAAGTTCTTGCTCTCATGTTACCATGGTAGCTACTTATGGCTAGACTAACGTATCACAGTCAATCCGACGTTGATCCATAGGATCACCGAATTAAGTATGCAAGGACCTGACCCATAAGACTTCTATTCGGGGAAAGCCACAGGCCTCGCATTAGCATAAAAGATCAAGGATACCTATGGTGATGTTGAGAAGGGTGTAAGTTTTAAACCTGCGAAGTAAAGCAATGCATATATATTCTTAAGCAATACAAAAATTAATCAATGGCTCATACACAGAATACACAGAGATNGGTGTTTCTTGGCATTTTTCTTGGTGGAAAATCTTCAACTAGGCTTATTGCTAGATTATTCTTGGTGGATGTAAGTGAATTTCTGCAATCCTTCTTTTCTTTGAATGGTTATGGTGTATTTACTTTGCATTTATTCCAAGATTATGAAATTGCACTGTATCTGATCAAAATCTTCCTCGGTGGTGGATGTAAAGAAGCTAATAAAAAAGACGAAGAGTTGGTGGACGTAGCCCCAGGGTGGGGGTGAACCATGTATATCGTGTTTTGTGAATGCTTTGTGCTTTTTGGATGTTCTTTTGTTCATGTGATTCAATGCTTAGTGCGATGTTAGATGATAGATGAATCTGATATGATAGCTTAGTGTTGAATAATGTGACTGAATACTAGATCTAATCTTTATTTGTATGCTTAGTGTTTGAATCTATTGGATCTATGTGAATGTTGCGTTGATTTGTTGTTAGGGTTTAGTTGCATTGTAAACTAAGACTGAATATTGATGAATCATAATTTCTAAGTGCTCTGTTAAGGTGTTACAATCACATATCTGTGTCCCAGCTAAGGTTGCAGACATATGAGTCCTGCAACCACCCATGCCTCTACCTCAGGTGAGACTTCATCTACTTCACAGGTGTTGTCGAAAGGGCCGGTAGTTAGGGTTTTTTGGTGCGTTCTTGTAGCGTTGAACCCTGGGTTTTCCCCTGTGCCAACAAATGGTTCTGTTGCCAGAACCTGAAACTGTGATTGTTGGGAACTAGGGAAGAAGAATCTTTGTGCGAAAATCTGACCCGAAACTATGAAAGCTCTGTGTGTAGATTTGTTGCCCTGGTGCGTAATACTCTACTTGGATTGTGAGCTTTGTGCTAAGAAGAGAACTTTGATCTGAAGAAAAAAAAAGGGTAAGATATGAATGCTTTGTGCTCTGAAAGAGGTAAGAATCGTGAAAAATTTTAGATCTGGAAGCTTTCTGCTCTGAGAAAAGTAAGATAAGTGGAAATTTTTGTTTCAAGAATATGGATCTAGGTATGTTTGATCAATTTTGTCCTAGCCTAAAAACTAGGGCACAACTAGAAGAAAGAAGATTTGATATGAGTAAATCTTATAAGAATAGTGAAAGATATGTTATTCCTATGCATAGAAAGAATATTTGGAATAACAAATGGATGCAGGATCCTAGATAGAAATTTTTGCAGGTGAGCTACCATTATCCTAGTGCGCAGTATAGGAAAGGATGGGGATCATTGAAGAGAAAGAGAGGATTAACTCTTTTTTACAGTTGCAGAAGACCGAGACATCTTGCTAAGAAATGCCCTGGTAGAAGACCCAATTGTCTTTGTTGTAAAGCTATGGATCATGAAGTTTTGGATTGCCCTAGAATGATTGCTAAGGTTGAAAGAATGAATATGAGACAAGAAAACCCTGAGGAATATCAAGACACTAAGACCATCGCAGAACCCCAGAAAGAATTAGAGGATATATTTCTACAAATGAAAGAAACCCTGAATGACCACCGAAATATCAACTTATCAGAGATCTTCAAAGAAAAAGAGTGCATAAAAGCAAGAATAGGAGACTTCGACATTGACTGTGTTCTGGATGAAGAAACACAAGTGAATATTATCACAGAAAGAACTTGGGAAACTTTAGAAAATCCTGTTATGATTCCTTCATTGGGAGGAATAGGATTAATTAGAGGAAAGTTGATAACCCTATGTGGAAGACTTACCCAAATATCTATGAGTGCTCATGGAACCTTGACAAAGGAAGAGTTTAAGGTTGTTAAATTTATTGAGAAAAGCACCCCATTTTCTATATTACTAGGAAAACCTTGGATTGAAAGGGATCAGGAAAGAAGAAAAGAAGAAGAAGTCTTAGAGCAGAAGAAGCAATAATTAAAAGATTTCATGACTAGGAGGATCGCACAGCTGATTGAAGAACAGGAGAAGAGATCGAAGATATTTAGAACCAGAAACTTGGATGTCGAAGTTGAAAGAACACAAGAAGACTCACAGAAGACTGAAGCACCTACCCCGGATAGAGAAGAAGTATTTCCCTTGAATCCTAGGAAAGAATCTCAACAACGCAAAGTTACTATGCCAAGAGGAGATAAGAATCAAAATGGAAAGAGGAATATCGAGACGAAGCTCACTAGAGAGAAAGCTAGAAAACTAAGTAAGAAGAGATCAAAGATCGAAAAGTTACAGAAGGTTCCAGAGGGAACTTCGCAGAAGGAAAATTTGCAAAACTGGAACTTCATTGGGATAGCAGAACAACACCATACAGCACTTTGCCATGGCGAAGCAATATAGCCGTCGGAAACAGTATAACCATTAGAATGATGCCCTGAACGGGTAGAACGACATTTATGGTCAGAAAGCTTGCCATCGTACCATTGGGACCACACCGTAACGGACAGAACTGAATTAATGAAGGCTTCGTGCCTGTTGGAGAGATCCATTGCCTAGTTATCTACTTATTCCATCAAGCCTTGCACCAAGAACACTTTTTCCAACCCTGATTATCTGAGCCCGCAGATTAGTTGATTTCGCACAGTGATCATCGAGCTATCACCATCCATCCTATTGCATTGAGTAGTTACTCTTCAAACCTAAGATATTCAACCATGAGAGTGTATGCTCGAAGAACTTAGCACAGTCGAAGAGTTTTTGAAGGAGGTACTCATTCACCTCATGACTGAAAGAGTAATGTCTAAAAGAGTAATGTCTGAAAGGGTAATGTCTATGGGTGTAAAAACGTCATCGATGAGAGGAGTGCAAGCCTCTCTGTTGAACGCTCGTTGATTTGGACCATCCCGAGTCGTCACATAAAAGAGAACTAAGCACAGAGATGACCTAGTAAATGCAAATCTAATCCTGACCATCTTACCTGACTACATCCCGCCTCTGGCCGATGCGATGAGTCGCGATAGTGTGTCAACAGATTTTGATTACAACATGGTTACTGTGTACCTTCTGAAGGGGATACATGCAGTTAGAGCACAGCAGGACAAGATTGCAACGTTGAAGTTCAGCGACTTCAACCTAGGAGACCGCAAGAACCATAGTATGCTTGCCCCATATAAATACTTGACCGGGATGAAGGGGAAGAACTCGAAAATAATCCCCCAGCAGTGGACGATGAATCTCACACAATCCACCTTGTTGAATGTAATGAAAATCCCACACTTTGGAGCACACGGGGAGGTTAACGCCTGTGTTAAGTTCCTGCTCTCATGTTACCATGGTAGCTACTTATGGCTAGACTAACGTATCACAGTCAATCCGACGTTGATCCATAGGATCACCGGATTAAGTATGCAAGGACCTGACCCATAAGACTTCTATTCAGGGAAAGCCATAGGCCTCGCATTAGCATAAAAGATCAAGGATACCTATGGTGATGTTGAGAAGGGTGTAAGTTTTAAACCTGCGAAGTAAAGCAATGCATATATATTCTTAAGCAATACAAAAATTAATCAATGGCTCATACACAGAATACACAGAGATGTTTACCGGAAACCCTCAACCGGGAAAACCTTTCTTTTTCATTACATCGAATTTCACCATTCGCCATACAATATATACAATGTTTTTAGGTATTCCGTAGATACCAAAACCCTAATCTTTTAATCCAGGATTAATTTACAAATCAGCTAAAAATAGCAAAATCCGCTAAAAATCGTCAGACGCAGTCGTCGTATCTGACGCACCCACACACACACACATGCAAAGAATATAACACATACCCANTGCGATCTATGGTGAGCACATGTCCCCGAGTTGGAGCCAGATGTTATCCCCTAGCCTATGGATAACTAAGGAGATTTTATCATGAGGCCCAAAGGTCCTAGACATGGAGTACTGAGAGCCAGACCGACTTGAGCATGGCCCTAGGGGGGGCATCCTTTCATTCTTCAGCACCTTCACTTTGTCAACAACAGCAACATCTATCACATCAGCCTGGTTCTGCAACAAAAATAGATCTTGCTCCATGAGGTAATGAGTCTGGGTATCATGGTATGTGTCACTCTGATCCTCAAAACCTTTGAACATGTGCATTTAATTCTTTTTTATTCTAACGTGTGCTTGGACCTTATGCTTTTCAACTTGACCAAACCTGGTGGGAATGATAGGATTCCCTAGGAAGCTAGTACCCATAGGTTTTGAGTTTCCACTGGGGGGATTCATGAAAGGCCATCATCTACTCCCACCATACTTACCACTTTTCATCCTTTTCCCGCTCATCCATCCCATTACACTGGTTCGGGCATTTGGTTGGCCAAATATATAATTGTTGTACCTTACCTTGTGGAAAGAAGGGGCTAAAATACTAGAGGGTAAAAGTAGATGGCAAAAGATACAAGACAAAAGAATGAAACCTTGAGATGTTTCGCCCAAGGATCCTCGAGAAAGCAATAAAAATATTCTCAGCAAGAAACAGAGGGACCCAAAAAAAATAATAAATCAAGACCTAGTTAGAGGATAGGGGGTCTAATCACAAGCGATCCTATTAGGTCCATGGGCATGTAGCGGTGTGACACTACTAACAACTGGTCCCCATGCCAGGGTAGTGGCTCTTGGTGGCATAGTGAAGACAAAGGGGGTCTCATCACGAGCCACCCTTCTCAGTTCCATAAAATTCTTGTGGGTAACATTGCCACCACTAGTCACCATGCCATGGCAGTGTCCCCTAACTAGTCTCTTGAAATAAAAGGAAATAAGAATAAAAGATAAAAGGCATGAATGGGCTTAGAAACATTTGCATCCATGACAAGGTGCATCTCACCCTCTTCAGAAGCACCCACAGGTAAGCCATACATTTCCCTACTATCACTACACCCATTGCCCAGACATCCCTTACCACGTCATCCACTCACATGGCCTAGATTTGACTTCTCCCGGGAACATCCCACATCCAATGAGCATTAGCCCAATAGGACGTCCTAGTGTCTCCTCCAAACTTGGCTTTCATATTAGCATAAAGTCTTTGAGCACTTGTCCAGGTAAAAGGGATTTCATGCACATGTTTAATAACTTAATGATTAGATGTGATTGACATTGTTATGATCCCTGTGACTTATGAGCCCATGGAGGGCGTATATGTTGATGTTGAAGGGCCACACCCGATGGATAGGTACACATGCAGAGATGATTAGTTCGAACCTCCATGGGGATACAAACCCACCAGATGGATGTTGACACTCCAGCAGGAGGCAGATATAGATCAAAGGATATGCATCAGAGAGAGAGGAGGATGTTTCACCAGGGGCAACCTGGCAAGCCTAGACCCAAGGGGGTTGTGCCCTTTCCACCATGATGTAGGCCTTTGAAGGCCCATGACATCACCCAGCATTTTGGGATGTTTTGGAGGCAATTGTGTGCCAAGTTGCACGTGTGGTAGATTCCTAAGGCCCAAGGAGGCCTAACGTTTTGCTCCAGAAGGCCAGCCTTGCCCAAAAAGGGCCTAACGTCACCCTAAAATGGTATGACATCACATTGGCAGCTTGTTTTGGGGTTTAATTATGACATTTAAGGTAAAAACTAGATATTATTTGTAACTGGCCATGTCGGCCTTTTTAACCTAATTCTGGTCATTAGTATTGTATAAATAGGGGGGAAATCCCTCTTATTTTAGATCATCTTTCACTCACACTTGTTAGGACAGAAATTTGCACCCTCCTTAGGGTTTATTGGCTGAAATTTTAGGCGTACTTCTTGGAGGAGGCTTAATTTGGTGTTTTTTGGCATTTTTCCTGGAGGAAAATCTTCAACTAGGCTTTTTTCTAGAATATTCTTAGTGGATGTAAGTGAATTTCTGAAATCCTTCTTTGCTTGGAATGGTTATGGTGTAGTTACTTTGGATTTATTCCAAGATTATGGAATTGCTAGTTTAAAACCCTAGGAGAATAAGCACATGTTATTGTCCTTGTCTTAAAAAAAAATCACCTACTAGATTGTGCTAGCAACCCTACTTTTGAAGCATTGTACTAGAGCCCTGCCATTGTAGCACTCTAGTGTCATTTGCTTCATCAAGCCATTAATTGTTTCAAGCTTGAGCTAAAGAAGAAGGAAAACCGCTAGGGCATAGGGTTACCTACTTCCTAGTAGTCGTCTTCCTTCTGAGGCTTGTTGATTGAGGTCTTGGCTTACCAACACCTCAATCTTCATCCTTCTTAGTCCTTATCTCTTACATTATCATTTGTTTCCTTCAATTTTTGTTGCTGCAAGTGAATCCATTAGCCCTAAAAGGCA
>JZKD02S1889297.1:50781-65345 GCA_000966675.3 Picea glauca
TCAAGTAATTATGAGATAATAGATTAATATTTATTGTCCAATTTATATAAGGGAAAAATAAATTAGACACACATTTCTTGTTGACTTTTCAACACTCCCTCTCAACAAGAAAGGGTTTATCCTTCACCCCAATCCTGTCTCTATGGTATTCAAATTTGCTCCTGGTGAGCACCTTCGTCAGAATGTCTGCATCATGATCTTCCATAGGAATGTACTGAAGCAACATGATATTCCGTTGCACGCAATCTGTGAGGTGATGATATCAGATATCTATATGCTTAGATATATCATGAAACACAGAATTAATCAAGAGTTTAATGCAACTCTGATTATCACAATTAATCATTGTCGAATCTAAATGAGAACCAAACAAACCAACCAAGATATTTCTCATCTAGATAGCCTCACATGTAGCTTGACTCGCTGCCATGTATTTCGCTTCTGTTGAACTGAGTGCCACAGATCTCTATTTTGTGCTATACCAAGAAACAATTGTAGATATGATACTAAAGATCCCCCCTGATGTGCTCTTTCTTTCCATTGGGTTGCCTGCCCAATCTGCATCCATGAAGCCATGCAATTTCACCTCATTCCTCTGTCTATACCATAATCCATACTCAGATGTACCCCTCAGGTATCTCAGGGCATGCTTGCCCGCCTTCCAAAAGAGCTTGGTAGGCTTAACCATTGCTTGACTCAACTGGTTAACCGCATAGCAAATGTTCAGTCTCGTGTTCACTAGATACATTAGCGAACCCACTAACTGTTGATAGACAGTAGCATCCACTACCTCTCCAGAAGTAGCATCCTCTTTCTTCCATTTTCCTGGAAGAGGAGTATCCATGGGTTTGCAGCCCTCCATGTGAAACTTACCCAGTATCTCCCTTCCATACTTTCCTTGAGACACAAAAAGTTCACCATCTCGCTGCCATATTTCTAATCCAAGGAAATAATGAAGGAGGCCCAAATCCTTCATCTTGAACTCCTTTGCAAGGTCCTCCTTGCATGAGTGTATCAACTGCTCATCACCAAACAATATTAAATCATCAACATAAAAAACAATGATTAAAATCTTTCCCTCCACCACAATTTGGTATAGGTTTGCATCTACTTCACTTTTGGTGAAGCCCGGTCCGGTGAAATAGCTGTCTATCCGAGTGTACCAAGCATGGGGTGCTTGCTTCAGCCCATATAGGGCTCTCTTGAGTCTGCACACATGCGACTCCCTGTCAAAGGTCTCAAAACCTTCAAGTTGCTCAATGTACACTACTTCCTCAATTATCCCATTGAGAAATGCAATTTTTACATCCATCTGATGAATGCGCCACCCCATCTGCGCTGAGAGTGCAAACATGGATCTTATGAAAGAGTACCTTGCGACATGTGCAAAGGTCTCATCATAATCTATCCCCTCGATCTGTGAGAATCCCTAGGCCATAAACCTGGCCTTGTATTTCTCCACACTCCCATCAGTAGCTTGCTTTACCTTATACATCCATCTCGAACCTACCACTGATTTGTCGACCGGACTTGGGACAATTTCCCATGCACTGTTTTTGACAATGGAGTCATACTCCTCCACCATTGCATCTACCCATGTGGGATCCTGCATTGTTTCCTGAAAGGAAGATGGTTTAGTCACAATACATTTGCTCATGAGATCCATGTATCTAGTAAATCGATCAGGAGATTGTCTTTGTCTATGTTGTTAAGTAGGGGCTCCTACATTCTATGCAACATCTAGTCTCAATTTATCAGCTTATGTGTTGCGCTTTATGCCATTTCTAATGGATGGCTCTGCATGAGTGGCTTCCTCCACTCCATGAACCTCTTCATGTCGTTGATCCACATCTTGAGACTCATCTTTGGGAACCAGCAGTTCCTCCTCCGCATGCAAGTCTAGCTCCCTCTCAAGCGACAACTGCATGGCTTTCCCTTCATCGAGTTTTATATCTCATTGCATAACAGTCATCTTACTATTAGGAAAATCCACACGATAATTATGGGGTGTCTGTGTGTACCCAACAAAAATCCCAACTTCAACAATCATCTCCAGCTTCTTCTTGGCGTTCTTGGTCACATGCACATAAACAGATGAGCCAAAAATCTTAAAATGAGAAATATCAGGTTTCTTACCAATGAAAGATTCTTCCAGTTGACTCATGCCAAGTACTCTATGAGGACAACGGTTTTGCACATAAACCGCAGTTTTGCATGCTTCTGCCCACAAATGCATTGGTAGGCCCTGATCATGCAACATTGCTCGTGCTACACCCATGATCGTTTTGTTCTTCCTCTCCGTGACCCCACTGTGTTGTGGGTTATGAGGCACTATGAGTTCTCTTTGAATTCCTTCTTTGTTGCAGAAGTCTTTGAATTTGTTGGAGATGTATTCTCCACCATTATCACTCCTCAGAGCCTTCACTTGCTTCCTCAACTCTTTCTCCACCAATACTTTAAACTCACAGAACTTTGAGAATGTTTGATCCTCCTTCTGCATGAAGAATATCCAACATTTACGAGAAAAGTCATCAACAAAAATAATATAATACTTATGTTTTGTTGTTGAAGCAATCGAGAATGGTCCACACACGTTTGTGGGAATTCTCTCCAGGATCACTGAAGCACGGCTCTCCTTTTCATGAAAGGTGGAATTTACATATTTCCCCATGGTGCAACCCTTGCACTGATCTAACTGAGCAGGTGTTCCCATTGGAAGTCCAGTAGATATTTGTTGCATGATTTTCAAGGCTCCCTGATGAAGATGGACCAATCGCCTGTGCCATAATTTGCCCTCATCTCGGCTCACCAATTTTTCTGCCTTGCCCATCGTGGCAGCGCAACCATCTACCTCCAGCTTGTAGAGATTCTTAACTCGAATCCCTATCTTCTTGACTTGACCCGTTGTTTTATGTCACACGATATCTTTTCCATCGCTAAAAACAACATCGTAGCCTTCGTCCTCCAACATTGCGACTGAGACCAAGTTTTACTTCAGACCTGGAACATGCATAACATATTTCAATTGAAATGTTTTACCTGACTCCCTTTGAAAGGTAATGGTACCAATGCCATTCGCACTGTATCGTCCATCGTCGCCCATCTCTGTATGCCTTTTGAGATCTTTCTCCTCCAAGTCACTGAAAATCTCCTTATCTCCCGTCATGTGGAAGGAAGCACCACTATCCAAATACCACACCAATCCCAATGCACTTGACGCCATGCATGCGATCAGGGAGAAGTCAAGTTCAAATTGTGAGGCAAGGGCCTCACCAGCTGTAGCTCCAACAACCTTCTTGTTCTTCTTCTTCTGTGGACAATTAGTAGCGAGATGCCCATGTTCGTGACAGTAAAAACACTTGACTTTGGACAAATCCAGCTTCTTGCCTTTAGACTCAGATTTTGAATGGAATTTATTCCCCTTCCCTTTCCTTGCCTTGGCAGCCAAAGAACAATACTCTTCATCCTCATGTTTTGATGAAGATCCATCTTTGGTGTTCCGCCTGAACTCCTCCTACGCTAGATCCCACCATAGTCATTCCCAATCTGGCAATTTTTCCCTTCCATTGACAGAGTCTTGATAACTGTGCCAATTCTTGGGAAGTCCTAAGAGAGCCAAGCTCACCAAATCATCATCAATGACTGTTATTCCCACACTCCCCAGCTCATCCCGACATTGGACAAAATTTGTGAGATATTTTGGAATGGAGTCGCCCTTCTCCACCTTGATCTTCGTGAGTTTATCTTTGAGCGCCAATTTCCTATGGTCGTTGTTGTTTTGGAATAGATTCGTCAAAGTCTTCCACAATGCATATGGTGTGACTTTCCCATGGAGGCTTGAGACAATGTGGTCTCATACTCCCTCCAATAGGATCCTCCTCGCCTTTGCCACTTTCTTTTGCCATGCATCAAGATTTGCAGTGTCTGCAGCATCTGGCTTAAGAACATCCTTGTCAATGAATTCCTTCAAGCCATTGTCTTCGAGTACTGCCTCCATCCTGTCCTTCCAAGCAATGTAGTTCGAGCTTGCCTCAAGTGCATACTCTAACCTCAAGCCATTGAAATCCATTTTGATCTTGAATCAACTGTAGCACCGAGAAAGTCTTTCTGTAAATTCAAATTCTATCCAATCACAAACTCAACTTCTGTAGTCTTTTGTGCTCTGAAACCATGTAGAAATTTTAATACAAATTATGTATTGCCTCGATTCTCCCGATCTAACAATTATATGCCTCTATTAAATACAGAATCACTTCTACAAATATTATTGCGGTATTTAAAACACGATCACCAATTGCAATATCAAGAAGAAAGATCAATCACACATAACACGGATGTTTTTCCGGGGAAGCATAAATCTAAAAACCCCACTATCATATATTATGTTTATATCATGGATCATGAAACAATCTCATACAAAACTCTAATCCAAGAGCTCTCGGTACAATACAATCATCTCACACTATCATACAAAAATCAACAAATACATGTGCCAATTCTCTGCCTCTAGACAACCTGCCTCCTCTGCGCAATCCCTGCTAATGGAAAACCTACAAAATGATTCGAATGCATCTTACCTAGGCTACGCATTGCTCATGGGCACATCCACTGTGTGTGTGATTGCATGAGTGCACTTCACTCATATCACAATTGATAGCCAAACTATCCCTTTCACCTATTATCTCAACTGGGTATCCACTGGATCTGACATGCATGTAGTTAATAGTGGTAAATCTTCAGTTGCATGTGAGATTACTGATTGTGAATTAATTAATAATTAATTCACTGACCTCTCACTAGTGTAAGTTCAGTTACAACTAGTACAACTGAGCTTAACTCACTTAACTGAGTTAAACTACTTCACAACTCCCATAACTACACTTATAACTCTGTTACAACTTTAAGTCACTTAGTTACAACTAATTTGACTTCCATGTCCCACCAGTCAACCTTTGAACTCGAATTTCCTATAGCTAGTTGATTTTTCATTTCGGCTAACTATTTTCAAGTAATTATGAGATAATAGATTAATATTTATTGTCCAATTTATTTAAGGGAAAAATAAATTAGACACACGTTTCTTGTTGACTTTTCAACATTAAGTTCATTTGATAGTTCCCTTAATACACCAATTCTTTGAATCCAGCATGCCTTTAGTTTCTTTATATGAGCTTGAAAAGGTAAGTCTTCTTGTTTTCTTTCATATTCAATCATTGTTGAAACCCGTGATCCCCATTTTTTGGATAACTAAGCAAATGATGTCTCGAGGCCCTCAGGTTGCAGATATGGAGTGCCAAGAGATTACATGAACAACAATACCCCTTTACACATATGGAAAACCCACTCACCGCCACAGATGGTTACAGGTTTACAAATGGAATCCACCACACTAGTTGGCTTCTGGAAGGCAGTGGGATTTGCTCCATGAGGTACAAGTCAGTATTATGGTGAGCATCATTTCAATACCTAATTCATTTGATTATGTTTTATCTTAGATTGCTCTAGATTTCATGATATGTGCTTGGACATTATGCCTTTTTCCTTGCTTCACCTTGATGGTTGACATTATGCCATAGTAAGTGGTCTTCTTTGGGAATGGATTTGATGCTAGGAAATCCCCTAATGAGCCATTGTATCATTCCCGACCATAGTTACCATTTTCCATCATTATTCCCCTATGTTTCCTTATCTCTTGGGATTTTAGGGTGTATTCACCCAAGAAGGGGTTGTCCCTCATTCTATGGGAAGAAGGGGCTAAAGGCCCAGAGGGGTTGGTGTTGGGTAAAAGATAAAGTCCATATTTGAACCTTCTAGATGCTTCACTTAGGGATCACCCAAGAAAGCAATAAAACACTTATATTTGAATAAAAGGGGACCCATAATATAACAAATAAATGCTTGAAAGGTAGATTGAAGGATAGGAGGCCTCATCACGAGCCGACCTATCACATCCATGGATATATAGTGGTATGACATTGTCATTTTCTGGTCATGAAACCAAGGCAATGAGTCTTAGTTGCATGGCTAAGAGAAAGGGGGTCTCATCACGATCCAACCTTCTCATTTCCATTAGGCATTTGTGGGTGACATTGCCACCATCTGGTCACCATGCCAGGGCAATTACCTTGTGCTATTTTGAAAGAAAATATAAAGAAATAAAGATAAAATGCAAATGATGGGCTTGAAAAAAGTGCATTGCAGACGAAGGTACCACACACCCTCTACAAAGGCACCCATGAATGAGACACTATGACCCATAGTATGTCATGAGCCCTATTCTCATTGAGTCTTGACCCCATCCACCTCATACACCTTACATGGCCTAGATAAGGACCTCTTGGAGTCTCTCCTTGACCTAGGGCAAGATCTACTCAATAGGGCATCTCATCAACCCTCCCATACTTAAGCTTGACAAGTCGCATAATGCCTTTGTGTTGTTAATTGTTTGATATAGTAATATTTGATGCACATGCTTAGATGGCTTATTTATTGATTGAATCCACTTATCATGATGTTATGACTTGATATCCTTGGAGGGCGTGTTCATTTGTCTTTGCAGGACCTAGCTGGTGAACAGTTTTGGGAGAACAAGCCTAGTTTGGGCTTCCATGGGGCTACAAACCCACAGATTGGATTCTAGGGGCCTGCATGCCAAATGAGAGAGAGATGACTTGGACGGCCTTGATTATGACTTGGACGACCTAGCCCACCCATTGCTTGCCAAAAGATTTGCTCAAAAGGGGCAAAACATCCCACTTTTGAGCATGAGAACATGATATTGGGGGCTAGGTCTTCGTGGTGAGGTACCACTCATTTGCAATTGGATGTTTTGAGGAGAAGAGGGTATTCACCATCATGAGATCACTTAGACGCTTGACACATGGCCTTGGGAGGTCCTTCCATGCTTCTCCAACACAAACGACCTCCTCAAAGTGGCAAAATGTTCCCTAAAGGGGTCACGCCATCCTAGATTAAGGTTTAATTTGTGCAAAAGATGAAATTTTAAGTGAATTGTTTAATATTATTGTGTTAAGGGGTCAATATTAAGGTTTTTGACCCCTATTCTTGTGTTTTACTCCTTATTTTGTGGACAAGCCATGTTGGTTAATTTTTGTATAAATAGAAATCATAAGATCTCATTTTCAAATCATAGCTCTCCTCTTGTGAGAGGATTTGGTCTTAAATTTTCGGCCTCCTTAGCTATTTTATCTCTTGTGAACTTGTGTATGGATATGATTGCGAATGGTTAATGGAAGAAGTGATGTGCTTGCCTTGTAAGGTTACTTTCTAGCTCTTATGGTGGATTGTCTTAGCATCTCTCCTAATCTTGGTATGGTTTTTACTCTCTTACTATCATTTTATTCAAGTCAAGTATTGTTTATGCTAGGAGCTAGGTGGGAAGTATAAGGGCATACACCCCACCATATTCTTCACCATTTTATTGCTTCATCTCATTGATTAAGGACTTGCTAAGAGAAGTATAAGGGCATACACCCTCTTAGCTTAAACCCTAGCTTAGAGAAATTTTCCTTGGGGAGTAAAAGGGCTTACACCTCAAGGAGGTAGCTTCTCTAATCTCCTTGTGACTCCATTAACCCAATACTAAAGGCACTAGTCATTAATTTGTTGCATTGGAGAAATAAAATAGTGCATTGGGAAACGTGAATTTCGGTCATTTTTACTTCTTGCAAAGTGGATTGTTTTCCTTGTGCCTTGGGCACCTCACAACCACTAGGGCATCCTCATCTAAGGGCTACTTATTTTTGTTGTTACAAATTTGCATATTCAGCCATTAGGGCTGTAGAAACCCTAACATACTTTCTCCAATAACTCTCTTGTCAACCATTGGTTTTTGCTCAAAGTTGGCACATTTACTCTCCTTGTCCTAGCACACTTTTTGGCAAAGTTTGAGGGGATTCTATTGGCTGATTTTATTTTTGTAATACATTATACATTGAATTTTATAGACATAAGGCTGATATAATTTGATGTAGACAAGTGTTTACAACAGCCTTATCTTTTGCACTAAGAGTATTGGTTTTTCATCATGAGTTTAGCTAGTCAACTGCTAGTCTTTCTCTTGCATTTTCTACTTGATCTTGAGCACATATTGAGCGGCTTATAGTATATTTTTCTTGTTGATATAAATTGTCATCTACTGCTGCAAATTAGGGACAACAAGCTTAACTTGTTGATCCAACTAACATATATTGTTGCAAGGGTGTTTTATTGTGTCTCGGGTAGGTACAATCATCTGAAAAAGCACTATACTTGTGGGGCAGTCTTTACTTGACTTACAAGGCATCTCTCCCTACCCTTCATTCCATTTAGAATTTACCTATAGCCTTCACTTCCATCCATCTGCATCTCCATCTCAATCCCTCTAAGGTCACCGGGATCACCTCCCTAGAGTGACCTAGTCACCCTTGAAGTGTGGGACCTACATCGAGGTGACATTGGGTGTAGCATTCTCAAAGTTGTAGCACTTGTTTCGTGGTTGTGTCAGGATTTTCCCAACCTACAAATTGTGCCATAACAAGACCTTCATAATGAATGTGGCAAGTCCGTCCTTGAAAAATCCTTCATCATTTTCAATGTCAGCTTTCAAATATTCTCTAGTATTTTGAATCTTCGAACCAAGAGAAATAAAGCTACTTGCTAGATCCCATGTATTTAAAATAAGAGACATTTTTTTCTTAATATTATGTTCAATATAATGTCTGGTTGCAACAACTAAACTTGAGGCCCCCTTTAATATTATACTTGACTCTTGAGTTTTCTCAAAATTCCTGCCAGGTTGAATTGTTGCAACAAGGGTGGCTAATATTGGTGAAGGCATTAGAGTAAACTATAATTCTTGTATCCTTTCTTTAAGTATGGAATTCTCATCTTCCATATCATCTATTGAAATGTCCAAAGCATCTCCTGTGACCTTATGAATCTTAGCGATTCTATATGGAAGCATGTTATTAAGGTTAAATGTACAACAAGTTTTGCCCTTTTATTTTTTGAAAGGGTTATTTCAAAAATCATTTTTCTTGAGTCTTTATCAAATAAAGCATTATGTATGGAAAATGGCTCTTATTCTGGAAACTCTTCGTCTTGAATAGCGAGTTCAGCCACAGATTGTATATTTTCTTGTACTCATTCTACATCATCAGGGAATTGGATTTCTACTATATCAACTTCTAAATCCATGTCTTCGAGATTGATCTCGCTCTCAGGTGTGTGCTCTTCGATTTCTTGCTGATAATTAGTCATCTTTCTTTTTACTTGCAATTTACGAGATTTGTCCAATTTTCCCCGAGGAGGGTTTTTATCACCTCCATCATCTGAATTATTCATTGAAGACTTTTTCTGTTGAGATGTTGTAGACTGAGAGTTCTTCTTAGATAGGGTGCTCTTTTGGGAAATAATAGGAGATTGAGCATTCTTTTCATTAGAGGGTTTTCCTTTCTTCTTATATTGGTATATGGTACTTATGATGGTTTCAATATTACCTTCTTTCCTTTCAATACATTTAGCCAGAGGATCATGGTTGTCTCCTTCTTCTTCTCCAAATATAAAAGTATTAATAAGTGTATTATTGAATCCAACTGATACCATGTGATCATGAAAAAGATGATTAGGGTCAAAACTCTTAATCTCTTTTGAAAATTTAATGTTATATTGATCAAATTGTGTATCATATTCGTCAATTTTAGCAATTCCTCTTAGGAATATTTCGTCGACCTTCCAAGGTAGTGGGATAAACTGCTTCTTTTTTTTCTCATAGAATAAATGCAACCATGACTTGTATTGTCTTGCCACTACAACAACAAATAATCTATACAGAACATAGTAAGGAAGATAAAGGGTTTTTTCATGAGAGCAATAAATCTTTATAATATTGTATTTTTCCATATCTTCTACATCCCCCTTCTTATTCAGAAAAATTAATGCTTCTTGTGATAGTCTGGATGTATTTCCTCCAAAGACTAGCTTCTTAAAAACAAACATGAATTCATTATATACTTCATAAAAGTAGTGAGCAACCTTTTGCCTCCACAGGTCTTGATACCACATCATGACAGGGTTAACAGTACAATTTACCCTTTTCCCTATATTCAATCCCTTGAAGATATAACAATAAGTAATAGCAAGTATCAAGTAGGAGGCCATGTAGAACTTATTAGTGTCTTTAAAATTTGACAGTTGTGAAGAAATTTCAATACAGATAATTTTTCCCCAATAAAAAATTGTTTGTTCTTGAATTGTAAAATATAAGATATAAAGAACCAATCGAGGAATGGTTTTCGTAGACTCTTGTCCAGTAATTCTAGTAAAAATCCATGCTACTTCTCGGTAGGTATTTTTCAATGAACTAACCTAAATTCTGGAAATGTCCTCTGGCATCGTCGAAGGATCTTCTAAGTATTCTTACAGAATCTCTAATCCGTTGTTCTTCTCCTAAATGAAACTTCTAGCTTCATCTCCTTTGAATGTGATAGTTAGCTCTGGTAATTTTAACATTTTCCTGAAAATTGAAGGCACTAAAGAGATATGGGATCTGTTGTGTAGTAGAATTGCCCTTTGATATTGAATAAATTTCTCAACGCACCAGGAGACTATGTCTTTGCAATTGAAATCTTCAGGAACGCATCCAACTAGAGCAATACCCGATGTCCAAGTCTTATTTTTATTTCATTTTGGTAGAGGAAATGTTGTGAAATATCAATAAGACCTAGACCAGTGAAAATTGTAGTCTTCTCGTGTGAACATGTTCAATGTGTCTCCACATAATTGGTGCTTTCTCATGGCCATTCTAGTGTAGTTGGTGAACTCTACATATAATTTCTTAGAATATTGAAATACAATCTTCTTCAGTGAAATGACTTAAGTCCTTTTCAATGGAGTAGTTACCTTATGTAGGAAAAGCATTAAACAGATCTCCAGAAATGTGACAAAGGTAAGGGATACAGAAAGGCGGGTTGGCAGGGCAGCGAAAATGGAAGAAATGTGAGGATGAGTCCGCAAGTCCGGGAACCGGCAAACCCATGGTGTAAAGGATATGAAGAAGATTATATTTAAGGGCCATTATGAGGGCCACAAAAAATTTGGTGTATTTTGGTGGTAGAGGACTTAAAAATAAGAGCAAGTGAACCCCTGAGTCCAACAACCCGCGAACTCGCAATATATCAAGAAAAAGTTTAAGTCTTGTTGCAATTTGTATGTGATGGAGAAGAGAGGTGTGTTTTCTATAATGCATAAATCTTTGGGAAATAAAATACACCTGCCATGAATGAACCAACTTTGACTCAAGAAAATTCTAAGTAAAGAGATATAAGAAGAAAATGGGTATTAAGCTACATATAGATCAATACACACTAAGAACAACTTCTAGCCTAAACCTAGACTTATAATCAACCCAAAAAGAAAGATTGAAATAATTGAATGCCCTGGACGAGTACAGATAAGAAGGCTTGCTCCACACATAGTTGTTGCAACTTCAAAGAAAAATATGGCGTGGCAATATAATTAGGCATACAAGTTTCAAGGAAGGGGATCAGACACTTCTCTATGACTGAATATTCAAATATTTCAAAGGAATTCTAAGAACCAGATGCTTGGGCCCTTACAAGATTGAGACATGTTATGACAATGTCTCAGTGAAAAGTAGGACAATAGACAAGGAGAACATCTCCCTCCTAGTTAATGGTTATATGCTCAAAAGCTACAATGAGCCTCTGTCAAAGGAAGAATTCACAACCACACTCGTAGCTCAATAGTGAGATGTGGTTGAGAGTAGCAATTCCATCAAGCCATATTGATGTCCAAACTCTCAAAAAAAGAGGAAGAAACCAAAAATCCGAAGTGAAAACCTCATCGAGGCTCTTGAGACGAGCCTCTAGCTAAAAACCTCCTTAAGGGGTGTTATCGCAAGATTTGTAGTTGTGCAAATCCCAACACAAGATTACCAAATCTTGTGTAACTACAGGATATCCTACCATTGTCACCTTAGTGAGAGATCCCCATGTTTTAGTGACGGAGGAGGTCCACCACATGGGAGGCTTCCCCGGTGACCTTAAGGGATCAAAGTAGCAAATATTGTAGCCAAGCCTACCACCCCCTCTCTTGATCACGTAAGTCAAAATTCTATGTGTGTTGAATTGATGAGGTATGGAGCTCATATGAGTACCTTCCTGGAACAACGACAATTGTAACACACACACATATATCGATTTCCAAGTACAAGTATGCAATAAAAACCTCATAAGACACTAGACAATGACAATTTGTTGTGGTTGTTATGAAATTCCAGCAATAGACATTTATACAATAGCAATAGATAAAGTATAGCAACAACAAGAAATACACTTCAGAACTGCAACAATTTATCATGAAAAATTAACATAAACTTAGTAGATCAATACCCAATTGTTGTATGCAATTTATGAGTATGTTAGGCCACTATTAGATCAATGTACGCAATAATTTAGAGTAGATTAGTGTGGTTGTAGCAAACTTTTGCTACAAGAACTATAAAATTAGTGAGTTATCTTAGGTTAGAGTTAGTTATTTTAGTGAAAAGCTTTAGAGAATGAAAATAGAGAGTTGTTTGATCACTTTCTTCACAAGAGAGCAAGTAGATTAGTGCCTTTAGGGCTATGGAGTCTTTTACAACAACAATACAATTTGTTTTGGAGAATGATAATAGTAAGATCTAAGAGGTAGGGCTTGAAATCTAAGGTGCTAGCACATTAGGGCCTTAGAGTTCAAGCCTTGAACAAAAGGGTTGTTAGAGTGCAAGCACTTTTGGGCTCTAGCAACCTTTTCTCCCTTCTTAAGTCTTGAAGTAAATTGTAATCAAGAGTCTAGAATGAAACTCCTAAAGTGTTATCACTTTAGGGCTTTATGAATTAACTCTAGGTAGGATTTCATTCACAAATTATGGATGAAACTAGCCTTGTGAAAGGAGGAAGCACTTATGCTCATCTCTTATGATTTTGCCAAGCAAGATTATTCAATATGAACAAGTAGCATTCAACAACATGAAACGAAATTGCAAAATTTTACTTACTTCACCAAGATTTGACAAGAACAAACCCTAATTGCAACAAATTTATCCAAAAATCAGCAAAGAGAGCTCCACACTTGTCCTCCAAAAGATAGTGCATGAGTAAAAGAGCCAATAACCCCAAAAATAGCGAAAATTTCAAGCCTCTCTCTCACTAGTGTGAGGAAAGTTGTGATGATCAATTGAAATATCAAGCAGGTTTATTTATATGATCCCTCCTTGACCTATTTGTCCACTTAAATTGTCAACATAAAATAAAAGAGGGTTGACCCCCTCAAATTATCCCTTTAATTTACACAATTCATATTTAAATCAAAATATATCCCTAGAAGGGTGACGTCATGCCCCTTTAGGATGACATTGAGCTCTAGGATGTGACGTCGAGACTGGAAATGTGGAACCTTGGGCCTCCAAAGGCCATGTGTCACTCTCCCATATGCCAAGGTCAATGCCAAATGCCTCCTCCCATCGAATCAACATGTGAGCCATCAAACCCTAGCCCCAAGGTGACGCCAAGGGATAGAATGGTGACATCTAGGCCTCCAAAGGCTATCGTCCAAGTGGAGAGGGGTGGAGTCTCATCGTCTAGTCATGCCAAGATGCCTCCAAAGGCAATGTCCTCCATCATTAAGATGCAATGCTCATCATCAAAAAGTGCCCCATGTTATCGCACAAATCGTAGGTTGGGAAAATCTTGACCCAATCCACAAGATGGGGAGAACTACGGGAGAGTCTATCCACTATCACCATAGATAAACCATCTCCTCTCTTTAGTGAAGGATAAATCCTACACAAGGGGGGAGTCCTAGTGACCCTAGGGGGAAATGAGATGGAAAGTGGAGTAGTGGAAAGATAACCCCTATAGGTAAAAGATGGATATGAAGGGAGGATTTACAGGATGTCTTGTGGTTTAAGGGAAGTTGCCAAAGGTCTTGAGTACTTGCACCAAAATGTCATACGTTCTCAAGACGCAAGAAAAGACGAAAATACAAGCCTGATATTCCAATGGACAAGCAATTGAAACTTGTTGTCTTATATAGCAGTAGTGTATAATGATATAAATCAACAAGTAAATGATAATCAAAGATGTTGAATAAGTCACTAAACGTCTAGTTAAAGATACAAGATACGAGCTAGCAATGACTAGTATAACTCAAGTGAAATAAGACAAGACTTTAGTAACAATGTAAGGATACTCAAATATGTTATTGCAGAGATATTATAACAACCTTATTGTTGTAGCAAAATATTGCTACAACAAAAAATTCCAACCACCAAAAATTACAAGCAAACCACCCAAAAGATGCACAATGACTAGTAGATTATTATGGCAGCTTTCTAGCAAATTTTGACAGTGGAAAAAAGAGAAAAAGTAAAAGTTTGAGAGAAATTTGTTGCAGCCCTAATATCTGTAAATTTAATGTTATAACAACAGTAAGATATCATTGGCCAAAGAGGATGCCCTAGTGGCTCAAACAAACTAATAGAGCATAGAATTGATTCCACT
>JZKD02S1889297.1:65355-78042 GCA_000966675.3 Picea glauca
TTGTAACTAAGTGACTTAAAGTTGTAACAGAGTTATAAGTGTAGTTATGTGAGTTGTGAAGTAGTTTAACTCAGTTAAGTGAGTTAAGCTCAGTTGTACTAGTTGTAACTGAACTTACACTAGTGACAGTTCAGTGAATTAATTATTAATTAATTCACAATCAATGATCTCACATGCAACTAAATATTTTCCACTGTTAACTACATGCATGTTAGATCCAGTGGAGACCCAGTTGAGATAACAGGTGAAATGGATAGTTTGGCTATCAGTTGTGATTTGAGTGAAGTGCACTCATGCAATCACACACACAGTGGATGTGCCCATGAGCAATGCGCAGCCTAGGCAAGAGGCATTCAAATCATTTTGCAGGTTTTCCATTAGCAGGGATTGTGCAGAGGAGGTAGGTTGTCTGGAGGCAGAGAATTGGCACATGTATTTGCTGATTTTTGTATGATAGTGTGAGACGATTGTATTGTAGTGAGAGATCTTGGATTAGAGTTTTGTATGAGATTATTTCATGATCCATGATATAAACATAATATATGATAGTGGAGTTTTTAGATTTATGCTTTCCCAGAAAAACATCTGTGTTATGTGCAATTGATCTTTCTTCTTGATATTGCAATTGGCGATCGTGTTTTAAATTCCACAAGAATATTTGTAGAAGCGATTATGTATTTAATAGTGGCATATAATTGTTAGATCAGGAGAATCCAGGAAATACATAATTTGTATTAAAATTTCTACACTTAATGACTTAACATCCAAAAATACTAAAGCTTAATCTAAATTGACTGGATTAGATCTCACGGGCCGCACCATTTAAGTAGAATATCCAAAGCTAATCTCAAACTCAATGCTTCAAACAAGACAACAGTTCGAAGAAAGCGTGGAAAAATTAAAGAAATTGTCAGCAGAGAAGTTCAATAGTATGATTGGATATACTGAAGATGATATTGATAAATGGCTTTTTGAATATGCCAATAGAAATGAGGATATTGAAACTACATTGCAAAATATTTCAATTGACTATAGAGAATATGAAAATGCATTGTTCAAAATCAAAGTCAAACAAGAGGTGACCATTGCTCCTTTGCAACAATATATTGAAGAATGGTTAAAAAGGGCTTTAATCAAGATTATCGAGGGTCCAACGGAAGTAGTTGATACCAATCATATAACCGCAACAAATAAAGATATAAAAGGTGCATCAACAAGCAAATGAAGACATGAGAGATTCATCATAGTAAGTCTAAAGATCACATTTATCCCCAACTTTTTCTCTTGCTATATAAAAAATCATCCACTTACATTTATTCTTTCCTTGAAGAACATAACTGGTTTTTTATCCTTTCTTTGTTTTTCTTTTCAGGTCCAACCTGGCTCTTGCTTTGATTCAATGACTTTTTTCTATTCTCTTGTTTTATTTCATGGTCCACGAAAGCCTCAGTCCCAGTCCTTTTGGACAAATGCTTTAATTTTTCACCAAACTATAAAGACTTTATTATTTTTGAAAAAATCCCAGAGAACCAATTCAGGGTTAATTTTGACTATATATTTGAACTCTAAGTATTTGTGGATAATATATTTGAAGTTGACTCATCAAAATCTTATTTTGATTTCAATCAAAAACTCTTTTAAAGTTCTCTGATATATTGGCCATTTGTTTTCTTCCTATAAATGTGATTTAAAATATTTTATGAATGTGATGAATGTGAGATGTGTTTTCCATTTCCTATAATATATAACTTGTATATATTATTTCTTATGATTTTACATTTTATGAGTGAAGGTTCCTGCTTCTTTTCTCATGAACTGTTGGTGTATATTTATCATTTTTTATCTTAATTGAGGGATAAAGATTTTGAAGTTTTCTATATAACACTCTCCAATTTATATATATTGTTGTGAAAGAATTCAAAGAAAATCTTTTAGAAAAAACTTAAAGAGGAGTACCACCTCTATAAAAACACAGGGGGATTTATATCCTCACAGGGTATTGTTTCGGTCTAAACAGACTCAAACATCAATAGTGTGGAAACTTCAAACTCAACAGGGAAAATAGCCTTTTTTCCATAGTTCATAGGGGTGAACCCTATAGTGGTCTTATAAGTTGTATATATTCCCATCTAGCCTCAATCAACCTACTTTCCCAATCTTTCTTGTGCATCTTGAATAAACCCTAACTTTCGACAAGCATAACTCCGTACTTGTAATGAATAAAGGTCTGAAACTTATATCCAATATTATTCAATATCTTATCTGAAATTGCTCCAAGATTTTACTCCCTTAATCATCCCTCAAAATGAGTTATAGCAAAAATGGCAGACCTTGTTGAATTCTGACCTATTCTGGAGGGAGAACGTGTAGAGCATGCCACACGCTGAATATTTGATATCTAGTTCTGAAACTTGCACACAACATACTATGGACTGTAATATTTCCAATGCAATTAGTCTCATATAATTTGGATCCTCTATGAATAATTATGACTATGTTTCTCAGAACACATGTTTGAGACTAGTTTCAGGACTAGTGAAAAACCCTATACTCCACAGAGTGTATCTCCAAAACTACAATGACCCAGAAGCTGAGATTTTAACCACATGTACCTTGATATGTCTTCTCAACATCATCTAAGTTTCACTATTTGAAGCATTCTAAAAAAAACGTTGTAGCGAAAATGGTAAGATTACCTTTAAATAACATACCTTAGAACACATCATCACAAAACTTCATCCTCCCTTGGAATTTCGCCCTTATTCACTCCATCTTCCCTTTGACATTTGCATAAGATATCCTTGGTTTACTCAGATAAAAATCACTTGAGTTGATGTAACAAAAAAACTCCTAGGTGCCTTATTTATACTAGATCCGACACCCTCTTTTTAGGGATGATTTGACCCAAATAAAATTCAATTTAATTTTTTAATGATTATTCTAGTGAGATTGACTTTACTAACAATATCTTTAATATTTATTTTAATATTCATTGCAATGGGGCCGACTTGTAACTTCTTGTTCATAACAACTTTTCTTTTTTTAATTAATTTGGGGCCGACCTGTCACTTATTGTTACAACTGTTTAGGGATTCTTAGCCATACTTTGGGGCTTCCATCATCAAGAGGGCATATCTCCTCAACCGGGAGGAACCACATGGCGTACCACTTACCATTGGAAATGGCACGATAATGACTATCCATCGATGAGGGTTGTGCATGCATTTACAATATCTTTCACACCCATTTTCTTCAAACAACTTTGGGCTTCATGACCACACCTTTGGGGCTTCTTAACCACTTAACCATATTTCCATGAATTCTTGTAGAATTCTTCAAAGAATATTCCCATGAGGGCCATGCTTAGAGCTACGCCATAAGGGGACCACTTTAGAGACTTCTCCAAATACAACCATCTTTTGGACTTGTTTTAGGGTTGGCATCAATGACAACCAACTATCCAACACAAATTGTATATTATGTACATTTAAATTATTAATAAAAGTATTAATCACTGGGTGCGATACGAGAGGGATGAAAATGATCCAGGGCTATGATTCCATGAGAGAGAGGAGTCCGAGGGAGATTTATTCATGGGTTAATCCAACCCACATTGCTGAATTATTATCATTATGTATAACCTTCTATTTTGTTGTTGAGTGTTCCCAAAGCCAATCATTAAACTCATGTGAGAGGGTTGTTTACTTGTATATAACTTAGTCTTACCCTTTAATTATTTTCTTAACTTAGAAAAATTCTTATTTCATAGCAGGTTCACAAGTCTCTTTATCAAAATTTCTGCGTCATACAAATTGCACTTTTGTTTCTCCGCCACATACATATTGCACCATGACTTACTCACTTTTTCAAGTTTCTTTTCGTAACAACGGGTTAGCTGACTTGTGGGTGTGGCCCTTTTGTGTTTTCATAAGTCTTTTTTCTCCACCGTTACTAAAATGAACCTTGTCTTTTGTGATCTACATTTTTCTCTATACTTAGTTTTTTCTTGATATCTCATGTCACGACAGGTTCACGGGTCTTCAAGTTTTGTAATGCTCCACTATGTGCAAGTCCGACCAATCAATCATAACACTTCGTATTTTTCTCCACTCTCATCATTAAACAATACTTAGCCGATTTTTGAGTCAGGGTGGGTTGGCAGGTTGGAAGACTCACAAATTAGTATTTCCATTTTCTTCTATGCGCTCTTGCCCGTCGTAATGTATGCATTTCCTTTGTCACTTATCCCATAACTCATTTAATGTTAAATCCTATGGAAGATAACTAATAAATAATTTTGAAAAGGTTCTTAGCAATAAGATATTTCTCGAGGTAATTTCCATTTAATTCATATTAACTACTTCATTGAATAAAGGTTTTAAGTTATATTACCAAGAAAATATTTATTTTGAAATCAACGTCCAAAGAAGCTTTGCGAGAATCAACCAACTTCACCAAAATTGCTACCAGAATACAACAGTTCTGTGGAGACAGTATGAACTTGTTTGGTTGAGAAGAACCAAATTTTCACTGGTCAAGATCTTATTGGTATTACTTGTCACTTCCTCTACCAGAGAAAAATTAATAAATAATTTGGACATCGGGTATTGCTCTAGCTGGATGCATCCCTGAAGTCTTTGTCTGTAAAGAAGAAATCTCATGGTGTAATAAAAGCTTCATCTAGAGCCAAAGGGTAATTCAAATCCAGAGTGAGTCCCCTATTTCTTTAGAACCATCAGTTTTCAGGAAAATGCTGAAACTTACAGAGACGACCATTACTTTTAAAGGAGATGAAGCAAGGAACTTTTTATAAGAAAAGAATAATGGATTAGAGATCTTATAAGAATATCTAGAAGATCCTACAACAATGMTATAAGGCATATCAAGAATTCAGCTTAGTTCATTAATGAATCCTAATCAACAATTAACATGGTTTTTCACCATAATTACAGGTCAAAAATCCACAACAGCCATCCCCTGGTTGGCYGTCTATATCTTATATTTTACAATTCATGAAGAAGCAATTTTTGATGGGGGAAAAATAATTTCTTCATAAATTTCTACACAATTGTCAAATATTAAAAGTGAAAAGAAATTATATATGGCTTCTTACTTGATATTTGCTATTACTTACTGCCATGTCTTCAAGGGTTTGAGTATCGAAAAAAGGGTGAACTGTAAAATCGATCCAGTGATTATATGGTACCAAGGTTTATGGAGACAAAAGTTCAAATAATATTTTTATAAAGTATATAATGAATTTGTTTTTGCTTTCAAAAAACTTGTTTTTGGAGAGAATACTTCTAGACTGTCACGAGAAGCATCAATTTTCCTAGACCAAAAAGGGACTATAGAGAATATGAAAAATTACCTTATTATGTTCCAGATAGATTATCTGATATTGAGGTTGCAAGGTAGTATAAGTCATGGTTGCATTTTTTCCATGAGAAAAGAAAGAAGCAATTCATTCCACTACCATGGAGAATTGGGGAAATGTTATTGAGAGGAATCTCTAAAATTGATGAATTTGCAGTCCAACTTTATCAATATAATTTGAAAATTGTAGAGGAAATTAGGGGATTGACCCTGTTATCCTGCACTTTGTACTTTTATAGAAGAGAAGGTAATGGAGAGCAAATTGACATAACGAGAGACTATCCTCTCACTGTCAGCTCAATAGGATGTCCCTTTCTATTTATGGTGGAAGGCCTAGGGGAGACGTCCCTGTTGACCTGGGGGTTTGAGAATGCAAAGTCAAAGTGGCTGGGTAAAGATCCCCTCTCACAAGTCACCACTGATCAGAAAGTCTGGTTTTATAACCAATGAAGAGATAATATGTCAAAGTGTACCTGCCTGGAACAAAGCAACAAGAAAACTATATATTTGCAAGTACACTTGCTGTTTAGCACTTCATAAAACCATGGACTTTCTTAATGAAAGCAATTTTCCGAATATGATGAAGATTTTTTTTTTTATAACAACAATCTTTATAAAGCAATACTTCACATAAAATGTCTTGAAAATAGCTTCAAAAGGACTGAAAATCATTAACCATTGAAATCATAACACTAGCATTTGATAGAGGCACATAAGAGAAGGTATAATTCATCTTTTTCAACTGCTTTCATGAGCTTTTAATGTTGCATCTAATGGTTGTAGCTTACTTTAGTAACAACAACAATGTTTTTTTCCCTGAGGTGTAGGACAGTCAGTGAGGGAGTGTGTTGTTAAGGCACTCTATGATGTTAAAGTCACCGGTTCGAAACCCGCGGGGACAAAAAATCCAACCATGTTAAGGGTTGGTGTGGCTTAGGTCGGGTGCGATCCCTAGGTGATTTTGATGGCTTAGATGCCTCTGAGTCATGGTTTCTTAGACACAGGTTAGTCCCACATGTCATGGACAAGCTAACAAACAAACAACAACAACAACACCAACATTGTTGTTAGTAGGTCAAGCTATTCTAGAGTTAGAAAGTGTTAGTAGGTTTCTTGAGGTAAAAGATTTGAGGGTAGGTTTCATCAATCAAACAATTTTAAGGTCTAAATTACTTCCTTTTAGGGCTAATGGAGTCACTTGCAGCAACAAAACTTGAAGGAAACAAATGATAATGTAAGAGCCAAGGACTAAGAAGGATGAAGATTGAGGTGTTGGTAAGCCAAGGCCTCAATCAACAAGACTTAGAAGGAAGATGGCTACTAGGAAGTAGGTAACCTTAGGGCCTAATGGTTTTCCTTCTTCTTTAGCTCAAGCTTGAACAATTAATGGCTTGATGAAGCAAATTACACTAGAGTGCTGCAATGGCAGGGCTCTAGTACAATGCTTCAAAAGTAGGGTTTCTAGCAAAATCTAGTAGGTGAAATATTGTTAAGACTAGGACAATAACATGTGCTTGTTCTCCTAAGGTTTTAAACTAGCAATTTCATAATCTTGGAATAAATGCAAAGTAAATACACCATAACCATTCAAAGAAAAGAAGGATTGCATAAATTCACTTACATCCACCAAGAATAATCTAGCAATAAGCCTAGTTGAAGATTTTCCACCAAGAAAATTGCCAAGAAACACCAAATTAAGCCTCTTCCAAGAAGTGCGCCTAAAATTTCAGCCAATAAACCCTAAGGAGGGCACAAAATTCATTCCTCACAATTGTGAGTGAAAGATGATCTAAAATAAGAGGGATTTCCCCCCTATTTATACAATACTAATGACCAGAATTAGGTCAAAAAGGCCGACATGGCCAGTTACAAATAATATCGAGTTTTTACATTAAATGTCATAATTAAACCCTAAAACAGGTTGCTAATGTGATGTCATGCTCATTTAGGTTGATGTTAGGCCCTTTTTGGGCAACGTTGGCCTCCTGGAGCAAAACGTTAGGCCTCCTTGGGCCTCAGGAACATGCCACACGTGCCACTTGGCACAAAACGACCTCCAAAACATCCCAAAATGTTGGGTGACATCATGGGTGACCTGGATAATGTTATGGGCATTCCAAGGCCTACATCATGGTGGAAAGGGCACAACCCCCTTGGGTCCAGGCCTGTGAGGCTACACCTGGTGAAATTTCCTCCTTGCTCTCTGATGCAAATCCTCTAATATGTCTCTGCCCCCTGATGGGGTCTCAACATTCATTTGGTGGGATTGTAGCCCCAGGGAGATCCGAACTAATCATCTCCAAATGTGTACCTGTCCATCGGGTGTGGACCTGAAACATCAACATATACGCCCTCCATGGGCTCATGAGTCACAAGGATCATAACAATGTCAATAACATCTAATCATCAAGTTATTAAACATGTGCATGAAATCCCTTTTACCTAGACAAGTGCTCAAAGACATTATGCTAATATGCAAGCCAAGTTTGGAGGGGACGCTAGGATGTCCTATTAGGATAATGCTCATTGAATGTGGGATGTTCCCGTGAGAATTCAAATCTAGGCCATGTGAGTGGATGACGTGGTAAGGGATGTTTGGGCAATGGGTGCAGTGATAGCAGGGAAATGTATGGCTTACCCGTGGGTGCCTCTAAAGAGGTGAGCTGCAGCTTGTCATGGATGCAAATGTTTCCAAGCCCATTCATTCCTTTTATCTTTTATTCTTATTGCTTTTTTCTTTCAAGAGGCTAGTTAGGGGACACTACCCTGGTGTGGTGACCAGTGGTGGCAATGTTACCCACAAGCATTTCACGAAAATGAGAAGGCTGGATTGTGATGAGACCCCCTTTCTCTTCAATATTCCACCAAGAGCCACTACCTTGGCGTGGTGACCAGCTGTCAGTAGTGTCATACCGCTACATGCCCATGGACCTAATAGGTTGGCTTGTGATGAGACCCCCTGTCCTCTAACTATGTCTTGATTTATTATTTTTTATGGGTCCCTCTGTTTGTTGCTGATAAGCTTTTTATTTCTTTCTCGGGGATCCCTGGGCGAAGCATCTCAAGGTTTCATTATTTTGTCTTTTATATTTTTCTAGCTACTTTTACCCTCTAGGCCTTTATCCCCTTCTTCCCACAAGGTAAGGTACAACCCTTAGGATGGCCTTTCATGAATCCCCCCCAGTGGAAACTCAAACCCTATGGGTGCCAGCTTACTAGGGAATCCTTTCATTCCGCCCAGGTTTGTTCAAGTGGAAAAGCATAAGGTCCAAGCACAAGTTAGAAGCAAAAGTAATTAAATGCACATATTCAAAGGTTTTGAGGATCAAAGTGACACATACCATGATACCCAGACTCATTACCTCATGGAGCAAGATCCATTTCTGCTGCAAGACCAAGCCGATGTGATGGATGTTGCTGCTGTTGACAAAGTGAAGGTGTTGAAGAATGAAAGGACGGGCCCTGCATGGCCATGCTCAAGTCAATCTGGCTCTCAGTACTCCATGTCTAGGACCTGTGGGCCTCGAGACATATTCTCCTTAGTTATCCATAGNACAAAATTCATTCCTCACAATTGTGAGTGAAAGATGATCTAAAATAAGAGGGATTTCCCCCCTATTTATACAATACTAATGACCAGAATTAGGTCAAAAAGGCCGACATGGCCAGTTACAAATAATATCGAGTTTTTACATTAAATGTCATAATTAAACCCTAAAACAGGTTGCTAATGTGATGTCATGCTCATTTAGGTTGATGTTAGGCCCTTTTTGGGCAACGTTGGCCTCCTGGAGCAAAACGTTAGGCCTCCTTGGGCCTCAGGAACATGCCACACGTGCCACTTGGCACAAAACGACCTCCAAAACATCCCAAAATGTTGGGTGACATCATGGGTGACCTGGATAATGTTATGGGCATTCCAAGGCCTACATCATGGTGGAAAGGGCACAACCCCCTTGGGTCCAGGCCTGTGAGGCTACACCTGGTGAAATTTCCTCCTTGCTCTCTGATGCAAATCCTCTAATATGTCTCTGCCCCCTGATGGGGTCTCAACATTCATTTGGTGGGATTGTAGCCCCAGGGAGATCCGAACTAATCATCTCCAAATGTGTACCTGTCCATCGGGTGTGGACCTGAAACATCAACATATACGCCCTCCATGGGCTCATGAGTCACAAGGATCATAACAATGTCAATAACATCTAATCATCAAGTTATTAAACATGTGCATGAAATCCCTTTTACCTAGACAAGTGCTCAAAGACATTATGCTAATATGCAAGCCAAGTTTGGAGGGGACGCTAGGATGTCCTATTAGGATAATGCTCATTGAATGTGGGATGTTCCCGTGAGAATTCAAATCTAGGCCATGTGAGTGGATGACGTGGTAAGGGATGTTTGGGCAATGGGTGCAGTGATAGCAGGGAAATGTATGGCTTACCCGTGGGTGCCTCTAAAGAGGTGAGCTGCAGCTTGTCATGGATGCAAATGTTTCCAAGCCCATTCATTCCTTTTATCTTTTATTCTTATTGCTTTTTTCTTTCAAGAGGCTAGTTAGGGGACACTACCCTGGTGTGGTGACCAGTGGTGGCAATGTTACCCACAAGCATTTCACGAAAATGAGAAGGCTGGATTGTGATGAGACCCCCTTTCTCTTCAATATTCCACCAAGAGCCACTACCTTGGCGTGGTGACCAGCTGTCAGTAGTGTCATACCGCTACATGCCCATGGACCTAATAGGTTGGCTTGTGATGAGACCCCCTGTCCTCTAACTATGTCTTGATTTATTATTTTTTATGGGTCCCTCTGTTTGTTGCTGATAAGCTTTTTATTTCTTTCTCGGGGATCCCTGGGCGAAGCATCTCAAGGTTTCATTATTTTGGCTTTTATATTTTTCTAGCTACTTTTACCCTCTATGCCTTTAGCCCCTTCTTCCCACAAGTTAAGGTACAACCCTTAGGATGGCCTTTCATGAATCCCCCCCAGTGGAAACTCAAACCCTATGGGTGCCAACTTACTAGGGAATCCTTTCATTCCGCCCAGGTTTGTTCAAGTGGAAAAGCATAAGGTCCAAGAGCAAGTTAGAAGAAAAAATAATTAAATGCACATATTCAAAGGTTTTGAGGATCAGAGTGACACATACCATGATACCCAGACTCATTACCTCATGGAGCAAGATCCATTTCTGCTGCAAGACCAAGCCGATGTGATGGATGTTGCTGCTGCTGACAAAGTGAAGGTGTTGAAGAATGAAAGGACGGGCACTGCATGGCCATGCTCAAGTCAATCTGGCTCTCAGTACTCCATGTCTAGGACCTGTGGGCCTCGAGACATATTCTCCTTAGTTATCCATAGGCTAGGGGATAACATATGGCTCCAACTCAGGGACATGTGCTCACTTTAGAGTGCATGAGAACCTCAACATCTCTGGCATAACCTGTGGCCTGCTTGATCTCAACATAAGACTATTAGCAATCATTTGGGGTGGTGATATCACCCCCAACTCATATATATATATATTGTACAAAAATGAAAACAAGCATATATACAAATGGAAATACAAACAAATCTAGCATGAAATGCAAATGGTTTATACAATGAATGCAAATGCCTACCTACTTACCTGTACTTACCTGTGAAGTCAAGTCTCTTCCCCCTAATGGGGTTTGAGGAGGTGCCCGCTAATTGATAATGGATGCCTTCTTCCTTCCAATGTAGAAAAATAGTAGGCATCATTGACTGATTTTCTTCCAACTCTGAAGGGTCCAAGCCAAAATTGTGCATTTCCCTTGACATTAGTAGGCTCTCCCTTCTTCACGTCCCACATCCATACTATGTCTCCCTCTATGTATTCTATGGTTCTGAACTTGGTTGTTTCGTGAACAACCCTGATGTACTGTGTAGAGGGAGGAGGGTGGGATTCTGTTGTGAAAACTTCTTGTTGGGATGGCTGGATCAATACGCTATCTTTGCCTTTCTTTAACAACTTGACAATCCCAACTTCCTTGTCCTTATACTTTTTCAGGAGTTGTTGATAATCTTCCTTCTTCAGCCATTATATCTGATCAAAATCTTCCTCAGTGGCAAAGGGAATATCATTAGGAGAAAATTAAGGAAGACTCTATATGATTGGCTTATGTGCTTCATTAGTCTTGATGTGGTTAGTAATTTCTCTCACATGGATTTTTTTCATTGGCACATTCAAAAGACAACCTATTGTCCGATCATTCATAGGAACATTGATATAAGTGAGGTCCATCTCTAAAGTGCTTCCCAACATTGCAGTAAATTTCCTGGACAATAACATTCCCCACATATATGGGACATCTACTACTATAATGTCCATATGGATCACTCTCTCGGGGTTTCTTCCAAGGCATACTTCCACATTTTCAATCTCCCATGTGTGGGTATGGCTGTAGACTCAAAGCCACACACATTTGTGTAAGGTCATGTGACTTTTAGGCCCAATTGTTGCATGACCTTTAGAGACATTATGTTGGCACCTGCCCCTAAAACCAACATACAGTTCTTAAGGCACTTGTTTTTCACCAGTAAGGTCATGAAGAAAGGTGGGTGTTCATCATACTGGACCTAAAAGTGATAAGCTTGTAGCATAATAGGAGGGTCCATTGGTCCATCTGATCCTTTGAAGAAATTATCAAATCTTTCTTTGATGGATGGTACCTTAATGACTTCTCTTAAGGAGATGGTCACATGGATTTTGGATAATGCCCATTGAAAGTCAAATTTTAAGTCCACTCTTTCAGTCTTGGGGAGGTTCTTAGGAAGGAGAATGTTCATGGGTGGATGCCTTGTTTGGGCTACTGCAGGGTTGGTAGAGAGAGGTTGGTTCAGTTTCTTTTGTATAGTATACACTTGGAACTATTGTTTCTTCAACTTCTCTCTTGATTCTTGGTCCAAGTTATTTATCACCTCCATCCTAGCTTTCATGGCTGCTTCCTTTATGCCTTCTTGATGTTCCTAGGGGGAAATATTAAGGCAGATCTAAGGATCCTCTATGGTATGGTACACTATGTTTACTTGGTCACGACCTCCATTGTTGTAAGGACATTCATGTTCCCAATGTGACTCATTGCATTGTAGACACCAAGGGTTTTCATCCACCACATTCGTAGGAGCTAAAGTATTTGGAACCTCTTGATCATTCTTTGTTCTGAAAACTCGATTCCCTTTCTGGAATTGAGCCTTGTATGGAACCCTAGGGGCTTGATGCTGATCTCTTTCTAGGTTGACAATCCTATTAATCATTAGTTCTTGGGTTTTTACCATGCCATCTACAATGATCT
>JZKD02S1889330.1:9746-21003 GCA_000966675.3 Picea glauca
TCCTCTTGGCTAGGTCTTGTTTTGTCATTTTTCTTCGGGTCCCTCTTGTTTCTTGTTGAGAGACTTTTTATTGCCTTCTCGGGGATCCCTGGGCGAGGCATCTCTAGGTTTTATTATTTTTTTTTTATGGCTTTTATCTCCTACCAATTGCTTTTACCTCTTGGGCCTTTAGCCCCTTCTTCCCACAAGGTGTAACCCCACAAACAGGTCATCCTAATGTCTAGACTAGGGGAATGGGATAGACGAGTGGGAGATAAGATGTAAGAGTGATGATATGATGGGAGCGGACGATGGCCCTTCAAAATCCCCTCTGGTGGCTAACCAAAACCTATGGGTACAAGCTTGCTAGGGTACCTTGTCAATCCCCCCAACCATGGTCAAGTGGGTTAATGTAAGATCCAAGCAGTCGTCAGAAATGAAAGGAATTTGATGCATATATCTGAAGGTTATAATGACCAAATATGACACATACCATGATACCTAGACCAATTACCTCATGGAGCAAGAGTCTTCTCCGATACAAGTCCAAGCCGAGGTGATGGATGCTGCTGCTGCTGACAGGACAAGTCTGATGAAGAAGAAGAAAGATGGGCCCTCCAGGGCCATGCTCAGGTCAATCCTGCTCTCGGCACTCCATGTCTGGGACCTGTGGGCCTTGAGACATGATCTTCCAGTTATCCCTAGAAATCGGGGATAACATGGACTTCGGGAGAAAACGCTTCGGATGAAAGCGAGAGGGGAGGAGCTAAAAATCTCGAAGTTTAGATTCTCGAAGTAAATATTGACCGTCCGATGGAGAAGGACGCGTGGCGCTTGATCTGCAACTCCGGGGCTTCTGCCTAGCCACTAATCCTCACGCAATTTTGACATGCCGAATACACGCGAGACGTTGATCTAATCGCGATCTACGATCTGGGAAAGCCCCGCTTTTATTGCCACGCACCGCTCTTGGATGGACCCTATTGCCTGCTGTGAAGATCAACGACTGACAATTACTTCGGGAGTTCGGGCTTCGGGCCTTTTCAGTGCATAGCTCTTACAATCCTCCGAAGTGCGAAATTTCCTAAGTGTGAGATCTGGCGACGCGTGTCCTCTTGATTTGGACGACCGAGATTTTTTTCGGGAGTTCGGGCTTTGGCTCTTTGGGGCTTTTCAATGCACAACTCTTACAATCCTCCGAAGTAAATCTTCCGAAGTGAGGGATCTACCTCCATGTGTCCTCAACCTTCAATGACTCAGATTTACTTTGGGACTTCGGCTCCTCTGTCTAGTTGTTAATCCTTCCACTACTTTGAAATCCCGAACGGCCGAGAGTCATTGATCTGAACTATTCATGGGATCTCCGTCATTGAAAATTGAGCCTGTCTGCTTGCTTGTATTTTAAGCCTGAAATGGGTTGCTTTTGAATGTTGCGTTTGGACGCTTATGTGCAACAAAGGACTTGGTCATCCTGCAACCCTTTGACAACTTTATGTGATAACATTTGGCTCCACAGGGGATGGCATGCTCCCTGCGAGCTGCCAAGAACAAGCAGTTCCAGTGCCTTAGCTGTTGGGTTGTGGAGTCGAGCTCAGATACATTTGTTGAATGCAATAGGCCGACGTGTACACTACTCTACTTGAAAAGAAAGCAAACACACATGCTCCAGAAGGAGCTTATTTATGTATAAGCCTACACTAACTGATTTTTACAATGTGCTAGGTGAAAGCAAACTTCCACCAGAGCCATTCAAGTAACCTCCTAACTGAAAACTTATTTACTCTGTCACTGATCAGCAAGGGATAATGAAACTGTGACAACAAATCGATTACATTCTTCATCTCTCCTCCTAGTGCAGAGGGTAAGATAAAGGTTGGAGGCTTCAATACATGGAGAAAATGAAATTCCATGAATTCCCTCACAGGATCATAAAATAGGTGATAAAACCTACTAGATTGATGACATAAATCCTTCTCTGCTTTACAGTTGCTCACATTTGGTTGAATGTCTGTGGCAAGCACATGTGAATGAAAGGCTAATGCAGGTTGCTGGTCCACTTCTCCTCGGTCTGCTCCGGTAATAATTGATAGCTTATGGAAAGAAATAGCCTCATGTATATCAATGGATGGCTCTTTATCTTTATCATGTTGCTCTGGGTAAAAGCTTTCACTTTCATCAGAAGGCTAGATGCTAATGCCTTACTCTTCAAAAAATACCTCAACATCTTCATCACTGCCTCCATAATGATCAAATAGAGGAGTCTTTAATGACATGCCAAGAGGTATCTACTGCCCAACATGAGCGAACTGTACTTCATTACTAAACACAGGTTGCCTTTCAAGATCCAATCCAGGAAGCAATATCTCATCATCTTCATATGAGTCAAAAGAAGGTTGCTCATATCTAGGCTTTTTAGAGACAGGGCTACAAAGAACATCAGCTTCCAGAACAGATTCAACTTCTACACTTTCCTTACTAAGACAACAAACGCAGTTTTCATCAGATGCAGATGAATAGGGAAGGGAAAAAACTGATTCCTCATCCAAGGCATCTTCTTCATTCTCACAGCCTTCATAAGAATCAACTATATCCTGAACACAGTGTTTATACCCCTCACAACAACTATGACAAATTAACTCAGAGGAATAAAACTTTTGACAATGCATATTGAAAGTTGCATGAAACTGTTCCAGGGAGGAGATGTTAGCAGGGGGCAAGGATCGATACCACTCACGAGCATCTCCCTCTAATGAGAACATGAACATCTTCATTAATACATCCTCATGATGTATTCCCAATTGATGCATGATTTCATGAAATTCAAGCAGATGCTCTGCAGGGTTGTCATCGCTATGTTCTCTAAATGTGGGCAAAAAATCACCCCACTCATCCATAGTACGAACAACATTTGGAAAACCAGGAACAACAGAGAAATTAAAAGGAGCAAACCTCCAAGCCAAGATGGCTTCCCTCTGAAAATATGACTTCTTAAAACTGTGGAGTCGCCACTGGATCCTTTAATCATGGAGTCGCCAGGTGAATGATACGCAGTTTGAATGTGTCTGGTCTTTGTTCACCATCAAAGATCAGATCTGGTCGTTGTCATTCTCCCAGGGAAGATATCTTCACTTCTGTCCCCAACAACGATGCCATGAATGTTAGCACTGGGAGTCACCCTCAGATTGCAAGAGGATAAACCCAGTACCCATCAGAATTTTTGGTGGATGTTGGTTTTATGAGTGGAGGTCAAATGGTCGAAACTCAGTACAAGAATGATTTTAACACAGAAACCGGGCAAGCAATGCACAGGGAAGTGAGGTCCTCATTAACTTCAGTCAGTGATTTGAGTTTAAGTGTGAGTAGAAGGAAGACTTGGTGAGAGGAGTGAACAAGATTGCTATGAGCATCTGACTTTCAAGCAGCTTGGTGAAGAAAAAACTCAGGCTCAAGAGCACTCTTGAACTCAAGTTTCAGACACTGAAATATGTCACAACAACATAATAATCAAACCTACATTATCATGCAACTACAACAACTCGACTGGATCCTCCATGCCCAAGCCTTTCATCATAAGGGGAAATAAGGTAACAAGGAAGCTGACTAAAACTGGTCACAACACTACTGTAATCAAACCTACATTACAATAGAACCACAACCCTCGACTGGATCCTCCATGCACGAGTGTTTCAACATAGTTTAAACAAAGAGATGAAAGAAGTTGACTTCTATTAATGCGAAAGTCTCAAACTTGATACATAACTAGAGAACAGTTCTGGCATCAAAATTACACAGTAGGGTGCTCGGCTCAACCCGTTGACGACCATAAAAAAATATTGAATTGATCCATTTATACTCAGATCAATTCACAACTACCAGGAGTGTGATCTTCCCATTGCATTCAAAGCCTTTCATTTGTGCCTACATTTGTCAGACTGTGCGTACATCCTTCTGTCAGACGCGAGCTCAGATCAGCATGGGCCTACAGGAAAAACCGTCCATAGGGGTACCTCGGGCTGACAGTTTTGTCTCCACGGCCAGACCTTCCATGCCTTCTATTTATGGAGTGAGTCTAGGTTTCAATTACCACTCCTTTTTCATTAACTGATCCTTCATTGGGACCGGGATGAGGCTTAATGCCTAGGGGGCTGCCACGTGCTACTTTCGGATTTGATGCTATATGAGCACGTGATTGTGGGGCCGTCAAAGGTGGTTTGGATTCAAATCACTTTTGAGCCCACAATCGACCACCTTCCACCATGTATCTCTTTCTCTATACCATGGTTTCAATTGCGGGACCGCTCAAGAATTTTATCATTCGAGCATGTTGCATCCCCGCAATGAAGCGTGGCCATTGATCTGATCGCAATCTGTGATCTGGGTGCACCTGCTCAATTTAGCGCCACCGCTAAAGTTTGTCCGCCTGCGAACTTTAGGATCATTCTAACCACGTTGGGAGACGACGCTAATTTTGGCGTTGAACAATAACACTTCTTGGAGGATGATCTAACATGGTGGTCTGACGTCACTATGCTGACGTGTCATGAAAAGAGAGGTGACACGTGTCGCTTGGAAACAAGCGGATGATATGCCCAAAGGTGCCTGGACTGAGTGCCACGTGTCATCGCCAGATGGATGCCAGGTGTCATGATTGATGAGAGCGCCACATATCTAATTTGAGGACTGCCACGTACTTTGGCACTTTAGAGCTCGGGGACGGTATGCATGTAGAGCTGGAGCTTCGAAGTGAACGACGATCGTCGGTCTGGGGAGGACACGCGGCAGGGATCTGTTAACTCCGGGAGAAAACATTCTGGATGAAAACAAGAGCGAGGAGTCTGAAACTCCCGAAGCCCGGAGTCCCGAAGCAAACTACCACCATTAGATTTGGATGGACACGCGACAACGATCTATGGACTTCAGGAGAAAACGCTCTGGAGGAAAGCGAGAGGGGAGGATCTAAAACTCCCGAAGTACGGATTCCTGAAGTAAATATTGACTTCCCGATGGAGATGAACGTGTGGCGCTTGATCTACAACTCTGAGGCTTCTAACTAGCCACTAATCCCCGCGCAATTTTGACATGCCGAATACACGCGAGCCGTTGATCTGATCGCGATCTATGATCTGGGAAAGCCCCACTTTTGTTGCCACGTGCCGCTCTTGGATGGACCCTGCTTCCTGCTACGAAGATCAATGACTCACAATTACTTCGGGAGTTTGGGCTTCGGGCCTTTTCAGTGCATAGCTCTTACAATCCTCCGAAGTGCCGAATTTCCGAAGTGTGAGATCTGGCGACGCTTGTCCTCTTGATTTGGATGACCGAGATTTATTTCGGGAGTTCGGGCTTCGGCTCTTCTGGGCTTTTCAATGCACAGCTCTTACAATCCTCCGAAGTAAATCTTTCGAAGTGAGGGATCTGCCTCCATGTGTCCTCAACCTTCAATGGCTCATATTTACTTTGAGACTTCGGCTCCTTTGTCTAGTCATTAATCCTTGCGCTACTTTGAAATCCTGAACGCCCGAGAGCCGTTGATCTGAATTATTCATGGGATCTCCGTCGTTGAAAATTGAGCATGTCTGCTTGCTTGTATTTTAAGCCCGAAATAGGCTGCTTTTGAATGCTACGTTTGGACACTTCTATGCAACAAAGGACTTGGTTGTCCTGCGACCCTTTGACATCTTTATGTGATAACATATCCCACCATGTATAGGTAGATGATTGGATAATTGATGTATATGATCCATACCAGGCTAGATATACGCTATCCATTGATTGCAATGAGTCAGTTCATGGTTGAATCGAGACAAAGACACTTGGTGGTAGCAAAGCACATCTTGAGATATCTTAGAGGGACCATTACCTATGGTCTGAGATATACATCCAGTGGTGGTTTGTTTCTGCATGGGTATGCAGATGCGGACTGGTCAGGAAACCCAGTGGACCGGAAAAGTACTTCTGGATACTGCTTTAGTTTAGGATCCACTATGATCTCATGGTCAAGTAGGAAACATGGATCCATTGCATAGAGTACAACAGAGGCTAAGTACATTGCAACAAGTGATGCTAGCAAGGAAGCAGTATGGCTCAGAAAATTGGTTTCTGGGTTGTTTGATGACAAGCTAGAGGCTGCGATGGTTCACCGTGATAATCAAAATTGCATAAAACTGACAGAGAACTAGGTATTTCATGACAGGTCAAATCATATTGACATTAAATACCATTTCATCAGAGACATGGTCCAGAGAAAATTGTAAAGCTTTAGTACATAGCCACGAGCGAGCATGTAGCTGATATCTTGACCAAGCCATTTCCATTGAGACAGTTTCTGCAACTGCGAGGCAAGCTTGGTGTGGATGAGAATAACTCCATCCCTGAGAGGGAGTGTTAAATTTAGCAGCATCGACATTCATTCTCCAATAAGAGGCCATGTGGGCCACCCTGAGGCTAGCCAGGGAGATTTGGAGAATCAACCAGTCTTGTGAGGTATTGGCAAAATCCAGGGGGAACGTACAACCTCTATGAGTCAAACCAAAAGTCAGGACGAACGAGATGCTATATGATCTTGTGAGTCTAGCCAAGGCAAAGGAAGAAGCTTTGTAAGTCTAAGACAAAAGTCAAGATGTAAGTCTAATGCAAAAGTCAGGGGGAATGAATGTACAACCTATCTGAGCATAGACAGTCCAATACAAAAGTTAGGGGGAACATACAACCTCTCTGAGCATAGACAGTCCAGTACAAAAGTCAGGGGGAACGTATAACCTCTGTGGGCATAGACAGACTAGTGCAAAAGTCAGGGGGAACGTACAACCTCTGTGGGCATAGACAGACTAGTGCAAAAGTTAGGGGGAACGTACAACCTCTTTGAGCCTAGTCAGGCCTTGTGAGCCATGAGCAAAAGTCAAGGCATCTAGCAAAAGTTAGGTTGAACGTACAATTCCTATGAGCTAGAAACAAACAATCTTCCTTATGCAAATAAAGTAAATGTATTGATCTAGTGCGTTGGCACGTGTAACATTATCCACCATGAAAAGAATTTCGAGTTGTCTAACTCAGTTGTAAAAGTTGAGTTGCATGTCTAATTGCATGCATGTCAAGTTGAATGTCGGAGTTGCATGCATGCATGTTGCATGTCAAGTTGCATGCATGTCAAGGTTGCATGTTGAGGTGGCATGCAATAGCCAAGTCGAGTCTCAAGTCAAGTTCTAATTCGTGTTGAGTCTAGTTGTATAGACATGCAGACTCCTTCTAATTAAAGACCCCTCTCCTCTCCTCTCCACGCCTTTATATACAGAGCTTGACCTCCTCTTCAACACACATTGTTATGCAGCGCAGAGTGTAGGAGACAGGGCAGTGAAGGAGTCGAATAGTGTTGGGTATCTCAGCAGTAAAAGACAACAAGCATTGCTGTGCATATCAGCAGTGAGGGTCAGCGTGTACTGCTGTGTATTTCAGCAGTACAGGACAACAAACAGTGTTGTCTATTTCAGCAGTAAAGGTCAGCGTGTACTCCTGTGTATTTCAGCAGTACATGACAGCAAACAATGCTGTCTATTTCAACAGTAAAGGACAACGTGTACTGCTGTGTATTTCAGCAGTACAGGATAGCAAACAGTGTTGTCTATTTCAGCAGTAAAGGACAACGTGTACTGCTGTTCATTTCAGCAGTAAAGGACAACAATCAGTGCTGTCTATTTCAGCAGTAAAGGACAGCATGTACTGCTGTGTATGTCAGCAACAAAGGACAGCGAACAGTGCTGTCTACATCAGCAATAAAGAACAACAAATAGTGTTGTTCATATCAGCAGTAAAAGTCAGTGAAGTCTTGTTGTTTGTTGGTCTTACAGTCAGTTATTTTCATGGTGGATTATTGTACAAGATCTTACATATTATTTGCAAATTAAAGGAAGATTGTTTGCTGGAGTTTTCTCCCCTTTTGGGTTTCTCCAGGGTAAATTCTTGTGCATGTGTGAGATTCTATTTGAGTACCTCTTCTAGTTCTGTTCATCATTTTCGAGTATCCATTTTGCTGATTGATAAATCGAATTTTGTTTAAAGCGTTGAAGAAACTAAAGAAATAATCCACATATTAAATCAAGCTCAATAATTTACAATATAATCCACCTGCCACAGCATTCAATGCCAATGCTGCATAGCAGGCTGGATATTGGCCGCCGGGGCATCCCTTCTTTGGATTAAGTGAAGAAGATATTTATAACCTTGCATTTTTTAAGCTGCTACCGCCCACTACTGCTACCAATGCCAGATCCACTGTTGAATCAACATATGGTTTAATATGCTGGTCCTGAATCATCGACTGGATCAGGGTCAACCATAGGATCCAGGGTGAACCAGGCGAAGAGACACGAATATCTAAATTGGGGAAAATATCGAGATACTTGATGACTTGTTGCCTGACCGGCTGGGGAAATGAGGATGATTCGAAACAATCTAACATTTCTATTGGAAGCGTTTTAAGAAGTTGAGCTACAAAATACAAAGGTCATAATCCGGTCTTGCCAAATTGATTTTTTTTTAGAGCACCTCTACTCTAGAATGGCAAGGAAAGGAGGTCGTGAGCATCACAACCTTTGAAGTAATCGTCGTTCCAAGATCTCTTTCTTTTCTCCCCCAGCAGTCTTGAATGATTATTAATTAATGAAGAGAGGGATCTCTCGAAGGAAAGGGAGTCTCCGCAGGTAAAGTAAGGATATTCCCTTTACCGTGCTGACACATATACACGTAAGCGGATTTCCCTTACACGATAGAATCCTTCCCGTGGCCTCCTTCGCTATCCTCCCACAAATACATCAAACACCATCAAAATCTCCTCTAAGCTGGGAACACTCTTCTTACGGAAATGCAAAGGTAACTCTGAAGATGGAACAATTTCTTATTGACTAGGTCGCCTTCCATCCTATAAAACAACATGTGGCTGCCATTTTCCATTCTCCATGGGGACGTTTCAGTTATTAAGCCTGGACTAAGCTTAACTCCTGCTGGAGATGCACTGCTGGAGACATCCTTTAATACTGTTTTCAATCTGTTTAGCTGCTTCAGGAGCTACAACAGGTCTGAGGGCGGTGCATTCACAGCTCTTTAATACTCCTCTTACCTCTGTCGACAGGCCCATAATGATCTTGCTGGAAATAAGCCTCAAACGTGGTACCTTTACTGCTGAGAATAGGCTACAGGACTGGAAATAAATGTGTTAGAAGGTAAAAATAAATCGCATGCAAGGGATAGACTGATTTATGAGAATAGTTGCTCCAAAACATTACAATCCAGGGCCTTTTTTCGCTGCAAGAAGTCAAAATTAATGGCACTTTCTCTGCTGAAATAAATACCAAGTTGGAATTACAAAATCAGATCTGAGAAATGACCTAATATGCAGCCACCCCTTGTATCACTTATACAAAAAATGAATTGTATTTCAGATTCAAGGGGGACTAAATATCTTTCCATTTGGAACTTCGTATTTCTCAGCAGGCCCATGTATCCATACAGAAATCCAATACAAAGCGACCACCGACAATATTTCTCCAGAAGTACCAAACAGAATTCTAACCCTTCACTAATAAATTTTCAAAAAAGGATATGCCAAACATGGCTCAGGGATGAGCTTGTATAATGCTTCCTTAGGGATAAAAGCAAGGTCTCTACTGCTTGTCTAGTACAGTGCCTTCGTGAAAACAACTGAATCCCACAGCAACAAAAATTCTTCCATCCAAGTTTGAATGTGGGCATCAGAGTATGCGTTGATAATTAAAAAAAATGCCTTTCTTCCTTACCTTCATTTCAATTCCCTTCTAAATCTGCAATAATAGGCTTCAATTCTTAAACTTCAGTTCTCTTATTGTGCTGAAATGAACACATTTTTCTTTATCCTTCAACTTCATAGAACCTTTATACTGTTGAAACTGTATGATGCTGATCTAAAACTGAACATACTGCCACCAAAACAAAGATATAACGCTGGATATGGATTCAAAAAATGGATCAAGTAAGTCCATCATCAATACAGGCTTGACAGTATAGAACCATAGCATCCAAGCTGCTGAAAATCATCTTGGGAAGCAAGGCTTGTGCTGTTGGAACAATCTTCAGTTCTTCACTAAAATTCTCTCAAAATGGAACTGCATTTTGAAGGGTAACAGGAAGGAATTTAAGAAGTGCAACCTTGCAGATGGATATAAGTGGCTGTCCAAGAAACCTATTCTTGAGGCCAAAATCAACAAAGTTTGGAGAATCAAGTCTAAGGAGAAGACACGGCTTTACAGATTAAAATGTTAAAATTCTCAGTACATGGTAAGCATATCTGCACTCCTAAAACAAAACCCTAAGCTAGGAATCAAACTCTGATTAATCATCTATCAAAACATCGGATAAAGGATTGCTAGATCTACAAACATCAATTTGAAAAATGAAACAAGAAGCTTAATTTGCAACCCTCAATCGTGTGACTGTCTGTTAATCAAAGGAAAGATTAACAATACAATAAGCTCGAAACTTTCACTGTATAACCATCCTAGTGGTGCACCTTGAGTCTCCTTTATAGAAGAGTGAAAGTAGGGTTACAAGAATGTACACATACCATTGGTGCACCCAACCTAGAAAAGGTAAACTCTTACATTAATCTACCTAGAAGAATGTGCCCAACATGCATGGATGAATTGCTTAGAATAGAGCACCCACTAGGAGTTCACTGAGTGCATGTAAGCATCTGTGTCCCTTTTTGAAACTTGATCCCTATCTAAGTTTTGAACTCCCCTTAGCCATGCGCTTTCTTAAAATTAGAATTGTGCCTAAACTAGAGATGAAAAAGCACTTCTAAATATGGAACTACTAAGGATGGTGCATGCATGTGCTTTAACTAAACTGTTGCACCTCACCTCCCAAGGGGATTCTCTATTGTGCCTTCAACCATGTGCCCTTCTCATCTTTATAATCTGCATAGGGATCAAGGCGAACTGGATTTTCCGGAAGTGTCGCTGCTAAAGGAGAACAACTAATAAATGTATAATCTAACACTCCCTCTTTCTGAGGAAGGTCTTGTCTAGCAAACCTATTTTCTATCTCAACATCTCAAACTTCCCCTTATCTCGGGGCTTGGTCAAAACATCTGCCATCTACAAACATGAAGGAATATACTGAAGAACCCATGCTCCCTTTTGAACTTTGTCTACGAGGAAATGGTACCGAATGTCAAAGTAGACCACAATGGGATCCAGCATATGATCAATCAACTCTACTATTAATTTGCAATTGTTAGGTAGCTACA
>JZKD02S1889330.1:25282-39018 GCA_000966675.3 Picea glauca
CCTTGCATTGGCTAGATGTTGTTTGATCCTATGAATACCCCCCCCACCAACCTCCTTTTTGCAATAATTACAAACCATTGACCCATCAATCAATTGGCAATGAAGCCATGCTGGAACCTTCTTGTCTTTAGGAGCCATGGAAACAAATAAAAATTTGCAAATAAAAACCCTATGTGTTTTAAATTTTAATTGCTAGAGGCTAGAGCCTAGGAGAAAATTTGAAAACAACAATACTTTTTTTGTAGAAAAAAACAACATTTTTAAGGGGAGTAAGTGCATAGTTTACATACCTTGAAACAAGCTCAAAATCTGCCCAAGAAATAAGCTCCAAATCTGTCCAAGAAATATGCTTCAAAACAACTCCAAATATGCTTCAAAACAACTCCAAATATGCTCCCAAATTCGGCAAAATAACTCTCCAAATCAGCTTCAAGAAAAGAGGCAAAATAACTCTTCAAATGAGCCCAACAATCACCTCTCCAAAGCAGCCTAGCAACCTCTCCAACTCAACCCTGCAATTAGCTTTCTAAACTCAAGAAAAACCCTTAGCTCAAAAACTCAAGAGAAGCCAAATGAGTAGTGTGAGTGAAAGAGAGGGGGTGGGGTTGTCTTTATAGATTCATTAGGGGCTCTAGACAATTCTAGAAGCTTCCCATGCATGCCCCTAACCCTAACTTTAAAAAAAAATCAAAATTCCCCTCACTTTTTCGGCCGCAGGGGTCATTGGCAAAAGAAAACCAGTTTCGTACGGAACTGACTGGTTCAGGCAAAAAAAACCGGTTCCGTATGGAACCGGTCTAAAGCGGTTTCAGGGGCGGTTTGAACCGGTCTGGGCTCGGAACCGGTTGGACCGACTAGTTTTACCGGTTTCGGTTCGGTTCTTGCAACACTGGTACACCCTCATAACAAGCGTTGAGGACAACGCTATCATAAGGGGGATAGAATGTTAGGTAGCTAGAGAGGTAGTGGGGGGCCCGGAGGGTTCATAGTGATAATAGTAGCCATTCAATGTCAGGTGGACTAGGTCCACTATAGTATTAAATAAGTCCCACTATAGTAGTTAGATATAATAAATGTAAGAGGACTTCTTAGAAGGTTCTTCCTCTAGAATGTTCTTAGGTGGTTGGTAGCACTATATAAATGGGTTCAAGCAATGTAATGGGATGAAGAGAATTATTGTATTTGGAGCGGTAGCTCAATAGGAGGATGCCCCCTCGAAGAGGAAAGTGAACATGAGAGGATCCCTTCCATAATAAGATCCATTGTATGGTGTTTCCCTACCCTGAGGGTTTTCTTATAATAAAAGTGTGGTCCTTTTATATTGTTCTCTAAATATTTGTGGTGTTTTTCTATGCAAATATTTGGTTCTTAACAATTATTGTAATAAAGCGTTGCTTTGCTGGAGGTTGCCCCCTCGAAGAGGCAAGTGAACATTGTTTCCTATCAATAAAGGTATTATTTTGGTGTTGTGGTTTCATCTATTGTGTTGTTTCACTATTATTCTATGTAATATTTCTATTTTATGCTATTATAATAGATTCGGTACCTTGCAGCAAAGCCATATGGCATCACAACTAGTAGTTGATGCTACCATGTACTCTTCCATCGCTGAACTGAGTGAAACCGCCCCTGTTTCATGTTGAGCTAGGAAATCATACTTGTGCCCATGTTGAAACAAAAACTAGAAGCATTCTTTCTAGCTCTAACATCTCTTTCCCAGTCAAAATCGAGAAAACCATGCTACAACAATTCACCGTGTCCCATATACCTCATACCATAATGAATTGTGCCCTTCAAGTATTTGAGCACATCTTTGGCGACAATCCAATGAATTTGTCGACCATGAACTAGCTCAAAGTATTCACTGCAAAACATATATTAGGACTAGTTTTCACAAGATACATAAGGGAACCAATCAACTACCTATGCACAGAAGGATCTATTGAATTTTAATCCAAATTAACATATAATTTAGATTTGGCGCCATAGGAGTGGCCAAGGGTTTGAAATCGACCATCTAAGGTCTCTTCAAAATCTCCTTTGTGTACTTCCCTTGCCCAAGGAAGATGTCACCTGCACCTTGTCAAACCCCGAGACCTAAAAAGTAATGCTTAAGGCTGATGTCCTTCATATCAAATTTGTAGCCAACTTCTCCTTGTACCATGCAATGAGTTTCTCATAACCACCTATAAGAATCAAGTCATCTACATACAAAACCAAGACAAGTAGATCAAATTTATCATATAAATAATAAAGGCGAGGATCCGTAGTAGTATCTTTGAAGCCCAAAGTTAGTATGTATTCACTAATCATTGAGTACCATGCATGTGGTGCTAGCTTCAGCCCATAAAGGACCTTTTTTAACTTGCACACATTGATATCTCGCCCATGCGCCTCAAAACCCCTCGATTGATTCATGTAAAATTTATTTTCAATGAGACCATTTAGAAAAGTAGTGTTAACATCCATCTAGTATAAAGGTTAACCGGAAATTGATGTAATAGACATGATCATTCTAATATAAGTATGCTTGGCAATTGGTGCTAAAGTCTCCTAATAATGAACTCTCTCTCTCTGAGAGAATCCTCTCATCGTAGCTCTGGCCTTGTATTTCTCTATGCTCCCATAAGTTGCATTCTTGATCTTGAAAAACCACTTGGAATCTATCATATATCTCCCCATTAGGCTTGGCACAATCTCATAAACATCATTTTTCATGATGGAGTTATACTCCTCAGTGATGGCATCTCATCACACTTGCTTTGCATTTACATCTCCAAAGATGGAAGACTTTGAATCAATCATAGAAGACATCAATGCAACATAAGTAGGAAAATTCATAGGGGGATGAATCACCCAAAAAGAAGATTTTGGGGCTCCTACTTAATCCCATGCCTCTTGCAAGGTCTAGGTAAGGCATGCATCTCGACTTTCTCATTGAACTAGATGGTAAAGAGGCATTTGTTCCTTAACTGGCACCTTGCTGATTTGAACCTTGTTGATTTGAATTTGATTTTTGATCATCCTTTGGGACACAATGTTTTCTCCCTCCTTGACCTCTGTAAGAGGTTCCCGAGTCTTAGAGGACCATCCATCCTCATCAAATTTAACATCTTTATTTACCATTGTCTTTCACTGTGTTGGAATATAGATTTGGCAAGCCTTGGAGGTCTAACTGTAACCAACAAATATACTCTTCATGGTTGAGCGTTCACATTTATCCCTTTTTTCCTCAAGCACATGAGTATAAACAAGACAAGCAAATACCCAAAAGTGTGATACATGAGGCTTTTCACTAGTAAAGTATCCTTCTGGTGTCTTGTCTAACAATATCTTGTGAGGACATTAACGATACCCTGTCAATATCATAGAGACAACTATGTTGCATGCCTCTTCCCAAAGAATCATGGGTAAATCTATGTTGTGGAACATTGCTTTAGTTGTCTCTATGATGGACTGATTATTCCTCTTTGCAACCCTATTCTATTGTGGGTTGTATGGTATTGTCAACTCCCTATTTATCCCCGTTTCCTTGAAAAACACATCAAAGTCCTTGGAGGTGTACTCTCTTCATTGTCAAATCTCAACACTTTGATCTTCTTACCTATTTGATGCTTGACCAAGGCCTTGAACCCTTGAAGCTTAAATAAGACATCATCCTTCGTCTTCATAAAGTAAATCCATGATTTTCTAGAGAAATCTTCAATAAAATGGATATAATACAAACTATTTGTTAGTAAAATTGAAGACATCAGTGCACAAACATATGAATGGAATAGATCAAGAATCTCTCTTGATCTATGTTCATTGTTTGGGAAAATAGTGTTGACATGCTTGCTGAGTGTAGAACTCTTGCACAACCCAATATTCTCGAGCTTGAAGTTTGGAAATCCCTGATATTAATTTTTCGGGTTACTTTGAAAGTGTTTACACCAAGTTTGGAGTGCTTCATGAGCTTTGGGGTACATGGTGTATGTTCAACCCCTGGATGGTGCGAGATGGATTGGTGCATGGGAGATGGTCCATGATGGATTTTCATGGTGGAGACAACTTGCTCAATGATTGCTTGACATCGGTTAGCTGTTGGCTTGGTATTCCTCACTTAGGCGTTGGAGTTCTCTTCATAGATTATTGGACACTCTTTATTGTGTCCACATGGAGAGTTTTATTTCTTAGAGAATGCCCTACTTGGGAGGATGATCATTGTGCATCTTGGAGGAGGGAATTAGGCCTTAGATAGCATGGGGTTGCCTACATTCTCGTTTGGAGGCTTGGAGTTGACTTAGGGACACTTGGGGTACAATAGTTTTCTTGCATGGGGTAGTTGACCTAATGGAGTGCATTACTTATGAGGATTGATGGAGTCCATGGAGGCTTGTGACAGATAGATGTGGACTTACCTTGTGTAGCTACATCATCTTGGATCCCTTATTGTGTCCAACATCGCCTTGGAGCATGACATGTGTACTTTGGAGTGGAGTGCTTCACTTATGTTGGCCTCTAAGTGTTTATTGTAGGTTTCTTGTAAGGGCTTAGGCCCATATTGTATTGTTGGCCTCCCTTACCTCTCATATAAATAGAGGAAGGAGAAAGTCCTCATAATCATGACATCACATCATTGCATCTATTCTCTTTGTACGTAGCTTCTTGGAGGAAGTCACTAAAGTTTCCTCATGAACCCTAGGTGGAGTCACGAAGTCTAGGGGAGACGTCTTCTTTTGGAGTTTTCTCTTGTGACTAGGGTTTGTTTTTGTGGAGGAGACGTTGGTGATGATCACTCTTCTTTCTCTTCCTTGACTCTTCACTTGTACTTGATCTCTCTCTTGGAGTCGCTAGGGTTTCTTGATATTCTTGGAGTATCTTGGAAGTCTATGGTTAATGTTTATCACTTGGAGGTTTGAGATTAAGTTTTTTTGATAAAACCCTAGGGTATCTTTGGTGGAGAAGAAGAGAAGAGGACGTCTTGCCTTGGAAGATGTGTTGGAGTGATTCTTGCATATTGGAGATCCTTGGTTGAGCTAGGATTTTCATGTTTTCCCTAGCTAGGGTTTTGGAGAGCTAGTGGATTTGTACTAGCCTTGAGATAAGGATATGGTATTTACATGTACTTCATGTTGAGCATATTAATGAATTTTTCCACTATCCAAAACTTGTGTATTTGATTTTCAGCCATATATGTTCTTCATGTATTGTTATTTACAACTATATATGTCTTGATGATTTGACATAAGTAAAAGGACAATTGTTAAGTGATTTGGCATCATCATTGAATAATCCAAGGGCTGTTTTCCTGCTGCTATACCTATTGTTTCACCGTTGTAAAAGTGAATTTTTAGATCTGGTTTATGTGGAATAAGTTTCCTTAGAGGGATGAAACTTATTGATGTTGTTTGGTATATTTTCTCCTTGGATTGCTTAGAGGATTGGGTTGTTAGAAAGTGAAATATTGTACTTTTTCCACCACTATTTTATCCTCTATTTCATAACATCCCTAAGGTTGAAATTCACAGGTTTAAGATCCAGGAAACCTTTAGTCAAAGAGGTGAAATTTATGTTTTGCATTAAAAGTCAAAGAGTGCAGAAATTTCTACACGTGCACCATATCCTTCAAGAGCTGAAGTGCTCCATAGTACAAATGACGAAACTTCTTGTGCGATAGCTTGCACATGTTTCCACTATCATGCACTAAAGTATCATACTTCATCAAATTTGCTAGTATCTTGTAAAGGCCACATTCTCAAACTCCTTTGGAGAAAACTTGACCAAGTTGATGGAGGCAGTGTCTAATGATGACTCGTTGAGTATCAAACTCGACCACACACTGCAAATCTGTCATGCAAGAAATTGAAAGAAGATTCTTTGTCAAACTAAGAACATACAAGAGATCATGCATCTTTAAAACATCACTTGAAGGCATGCAAAAGAAGACATATCCCATTTCTGTAATTGGATAACTAGTGGCATCATCTCCCAAATCCACTTGCATACCATCCTCTCATTCTTGAAGTTTGCAGAAAAAATTCTTGTTGAAGGTCATGTGTTTGGATGCTCCACTATTGACATACCACCCTAGACCAAAAATCTTGTGAGTGGAAAAACATGATACCATGGAGAAAGCTATCTTGAGCCTAGATGCTAACTCATCCACTCTAGCTGAAGCTTTGGTGAAAGCTATCTTGAGCCTAGATGCTAACTCATACACTCTAGTTGAATCTTTTGCACTACCTAAACATTGCTCTTGTTGCTACTTAGCTTTCTTCTTCTCAGGACATTGAGATGCATATTGGCCCATCTTGTGGAACTTGAAACACTTCACATGAGACTTAGATCTTTCTTCCATTGATATGAAGAACTCGATTCTTCTGATACGAAGAACTCAATTCTTCCTTCTTACCCTGTTGACCCCACTTGGGTCCTCCTTTCTGACCTCCTCTTGTCACCCTCCCAATGAGGGCTAGATTTTGGATCTCCTCCACTCTCGTTTCAACTATTCTTTCCTTCTCTCTTATTGGATGAAATTATCCCAAATCTTTTTGAAGGTGGGGAGGGTCTCGTGAGCACATACACCCTACACAAAGGATCCCAAGGAATTGAGAACTTGTTTAGTGCTATGGGTGTTAACTCTTCATTCCCAATCTTTTCTCCATTTACTAAGAGTTGGTCTCTAAGCTTGGAGATATTCATTAATTAGTTAGCCATTGTCTATGTGTCATTCGTATGAATACTATTGAGCTAGTTTCTCAGGAGCATCTTGGGGGAGACATTGGCAGTTTGATAAAGAGAGATCAATGATTCGTACATATCTTGTGTTGATTTACCCACAATATGAGGGATCAAGTGGCCCGTCATGGAATCTAGTATGATCCTTTTTTCCTTAGAAACCTTCTTGCACTGCTCAACAAGTTGTTGGACATCGGTAGGAACTATAGCCTTCCTCTCGACGATGGTCCATGGATCAACCTCCTCCAATAACATTTGAGGCTTGCACTTCCAAAGAGTGAAATTAGAGGCTTCCTCTAATCGATAAATTTCTTTGAGATTGAATACATTCACCATCCCTACAATCTCCTTGATCACACCTCAAACTAACAAATCAACAAAAAAAAATAGATCAACAACCTATTACAGGGGTAGATTGCTTATCACAAACATAAACAACACTCTAATTGCTAGAGTTTCCCAAGCATCTCACCCCGTAGACCCCTCTCAAGTCCAAGTGCCTATCTCAGGCATGGATCACTCTAATCTATGGATATTTTTGGATAGCTAGCCATCTCATTGGAAATGACCCTCTCCATACATGGATTGAATGATTTCAATTGTACAACATTGATACCATGTCAAAATTCTCAGTTCATGGTAAGTAGATTTGCATTCCTAAAACAAAATTGTAAGCTCAAAATCAAACTAGGATTAGTCACTTATCAAAACAATGGATAAATGAATGCTAGATCTACAAACACATTAATCTAAAAAATAGAACAAGCGTCTTTAATTTTAGTACTCAATCACACTATTTATTCACTGAAAGAAAGAATTACAATGCAATAAGCTCAAAACTTCCACTGGCTAACCATCCTAGTGATGCACCTTGAGTGTCCTTTATAGTACATGATAAACTCTGGTTACAATGAAAGTGGACATAGTAAGGGCGTGCTTAGCTTAGAATATGTAAACCCTAACCCCAATCTTCCTAGAAGAATGTGCCCAACATGTATGGATGAGTTGGCTACAATAGAGGCCCCACTAGGAGTTCACTGAGTGCATGCACCTACCTCCTTGGAAATAGTTCCCTATTTAAATTTGGAAGTCCTCTAAGTTATGTACTTTTCTAAAATTAGCATTATGTCTAAACTATAGATGAATATGCACATTTAAATATGGAATTGCTAAAGATGTGTATGCATGCACCTTAACTACTAGATGCCTATAAGTTGTGATGTGTCCTAAGAATCTATTCTAATGCGCCTTAAACCATGTGCCCTCTTCATCATTGCAGTCTGCATAGGAATCAAGGCAAACCGGATTTGCTAGAAGCATTGTGGTTGAAGTAGAACATCTACAGAGTAACATGTGTAATATAACACAAAATCCCTAGGGAAGTGACACCTTGAACCTAAAGAAAATTGTTTGACTTGTTTCTCATTGCATATAGGTCTACACATAGGGAAACACTTATAGTGTTTGGAAGTTGTTCATCTTAAAATCCCTTTGTGTGGCAAGAACAAAACACCAAAGCATCTATTATGGTCATCTAAACTATGCCATTCCTTATCCTTGGTCCAAATTACTTGGGAGGTCACTCTATTAGGAGATTATATGCCATGCTTTGTTGATTTCCACACTGTGTTACATTGGATTAAAGTTAACGTCTTATATCAACTTTGGAAAACTAGGAATCAATGTCTTTTCACCAACTCACAACATAGAACAAAATTTACTTGGTAGGAAGGTTTTCTAAGACGTGCTCACCTATTTTTGTAGATCCAAGCTTAGACCCGTAACGTGGAGATGGATGTATCTCACCTATGCGAGTTGATGGGCTATTGGACTAATGTGCCTTGTACCATGAGCAAACTGCTCCTTGGAGGGCATTCTATTTCCCACTCTACTCATTCTTAGGCTTCTAGTGGCCTCCAACTTTGATGAAGGGTAGGTTGAACTATGAGAGAATGCCAAGAAACAAAACGAAGCTAGCCTATAGCAAGAGGATTGAATCTCCTTGATGTGACACATTTCCCATGTTTCTTTTCCATTTCAAAGCCAAAGCATCTTGAAGAAACCGAGTAGGGAAATGATGGATGGGACCCTAAAATGTCAAATCCCGGGCCCACAACTTGAGGATGGGGGCCTCCTACAAAGGACAAAGACCCTCCTCTTAGCACAAGTTTGGTTCCCACTCCATCATGATATGACATTGCACTTTGGCTAGTTGGCCCTTATTGTGTTTATTTCTTTTTGTTGGACAATGTGATAGTTTATGACATTTAAATTTTGGTAGCCCCGTGTAATTGATTTTGACTAGCTAAGTTTTTTATCAAATCTAAATTAAAGTGGTTGTCTTATGGATTTTTTTTTTAAATGTTAATTTTTTGTATATTAACGAAATATGAAACATTTTGTAAAAAAAGAAAATAGATCATTATAAATATTAAAAAAAAGGGTAAAACTTAGTTTTTCTTAATTCACATTTTGTTTAATATATGGAAAATAAAGTGTCAAAATCCATGAATTCAAACATATTTCCAATGCATTAATTTGTTGGAGAAACACTAAATCTTTTAAGCATTTCTTTGTAAAAATATTATTTAAAAGGAAAGATATTCCCTTAGGTTTGATTTTATAAATGAAATATTTTCAAGATGGTAGACTTAGAACAACAATCAAAATGTACTCATTAGTTTAAAACAAGGGGTTTATATTTGGTATTTTTATTGCATTGGAAGATAATAGTTTTACAACCAAGTGTGATAGAGATGTTGTCACGTGGATAACACTTACTTCATCATATACTAATTTTAAAAAAAATATAATACTTATAACAAATAATAATAATATCATTATTATTATATGTTAGTTAAATATAAATACAATTGGAAATAAAATATCTTTATATATTAAAAAGAATTTAGTTAAATATAAATACAATTGGAAATACAATATCTTTATATATTAAAAAGAATTTATGCACACTTTTAATTTAAAAAACTAATATAAAAAGAGATAAAACGAATATAAAAAGATAAAAAGAGAGATACCAAATTTAGATATAAATAGAAATACTATAGATATGATGTTTGGAGTTGTCTAAATCTTATATTAGACACATATACTATTAAAATCAGTTAAATCATCCAAGTAGTAGAACATTTAGACAATTCTATTGTTACAATGTTAATATAAATATTTTACAATAATTATAATTGTATTTTACAAGTTGCTTAAATCTTGTGGAAGTAAATTGTGTGTAAGATTTTGAAATGTTTGGAAGTATATTGTATTTTCTTCCAATATTTTTATTGGACATTCCACTCATCATCATGAATACATAAAGTTGTAATAATTATAAAAATGAGCACTCATGATATGCTTTAAAGGAAGAAAATTAATGGATAACTCTTGGAATATAAGATTAGTATATTAGATGATTAGTTGTAAAATAAGATTAGAATAATCATTAACAAATCAAATAACCAAATAAATGAGGTGCATGGTGATTAAAGTAATAATAAGACGGGGATCCTTTATGGACAAGATTGAAAATTAAAATATAATGTAAATAAATAAATTTGTGATTTCTAATAAAATGAATTAAAGGAAATAAAAGAGAATTAAATTTGTTTAGCTTAATAAAATAAAATGAAGAAAGAAACAAACCAAACTAATATAATGAATGAAGAAGCAAACTTAACAATGTAATGAATCTAGGAAAATGTCAAATAAAAATGGAGTGGGCTTAAAAGGTTAAGAGGTAAAAAATGAAAACCCTTCACATAGAAAGAGAATTAAGAAGGGGAATTAAATAAGAGATAAGGAGGTAAAAAATGTCTAATTAGTAAGATGGTGAATGGTGGATTTCCAAGATTGATTTAGTGTATACCCATTGTCCCTAATAAAATTATTAAGATGTTTTTTTAATTTCAATAATGCAAGTTCGCTAAGAATTTTGGTTTGGTCATTTGAAAGATTTATCACTTTGAGCAATACATGATTTGCCACAAAAAAACATGAAATTTAGTAAAATGGATTAAATTTATTCTTAATAATTCTAACTACGTATATAAGAGTTTTATAAGATTTAAAAAGAGTTTTGATATATTTTTTTAGTCAAAATCTTAAAAATATAATTACTTCACATATAGGTTTTAATTTGAACTTGAATGAAAGACAATGCATCAATGCATTGAATGAAAGACAAAGCATATCTAAAACTTGGTTTGAAAGAGGTAAGATTGATATGGATCTCATTTTATATTTTTGAAAAACAAGTATAATATGAGCATTTTGCATGTAAGTTACATAGTTAAAGGTGTAGGATGTCATAATCTTGGTTCGATTGAAAGGGTTTTCGAGGTTCTTGAATCCATTTATGCCAACAAAAACAGGTCAAAATAACATGGTTCATGTTGAAATTTGCTTATCGAGTCATAGATGACATAATCCGGGTTAGATTCAAAGGATTTTTAATGCTCGCGATTTCTGTCAACAAATTTCGCAAATCTGCAAAAATTTGATCGCTCGCTGGATTTCAACGAAGACTAAGGTCAAAATGTCGGCCCATTATGATTCCATTTATACAGTAGTACAACTCAATTTTTTGATTCATACTGACGCGTACCGTTGAGTTCGTAAGGAGTGAAGTAGGTTCAATGCAGCTTATTTTGAAATAGGTTCAATTGAGGTAATTTTTTGGGTTGTATGAAGCATTTTAGTAATGACCAATATTATTTGAGCAGGCCGTTTGCACTGGTTCAGTCATGAAGAACTCAAACCATACCGACAAGCTGGTTCCGAACTGGATTGATCCTCATTCGGCTGGACTCACCCACATGTCAGTTCAACCCAAAAACAAAAACAGTTTGAGCGGTTTTTCAATCCAACTTTATAACTGCTTCCCAACTGGTCCTAGTCTGACCCTGAGCCAGTTCGGATTTTGATTCTGATAACATAGGTAATGAGAACTCTCTGATGCTTTGATAACTCCTTTTACTTTCGGATGGTTTGCACTGGTTCAGTCCTAAAGTATTCAAATCATATCGGCAAGCCTGTTTCGAACTGGATCGATCCTCATTCGGCTGGTTTCATCCACATGTCAATTAACCCCCCCAAAAAATAGTTTGACTGGTTTTTCAATTCAATTTTCTAACTTAATCCCATGTGGTCCTAGTCTGACCCTGAGCCAATTCGGATTTTGATTCTGATAACATGGGTAATGAGAACTCTATGATGCTTTGGTAACTCCTTTTACTCTCTGATGGTTTGCACTGGTTCAGTCATGAAGTACTCAATCCAAACCGGCAAGCCTGTTTCGAATTGGATTGATCTTCATTCAGCTGTATTCACCCACATGTCAGTTTAACCCCCCAAAAAACAGTTTGAGCGTTTTTTCAATCCAATTTTCTAACTGCTTCCCAATTGGTCCTAGTCTGACCTTGAGCCTGTTCGGATTTTGATTCTGATCACATGGGTAATGAGAACTCTCTGATGCTTTGATAACTCCTTTTACTCTCTGATGGTTTGCACTGGTTAAGTCCTGAAGTACTCAAACCATACCGACAAGCCTGCTCCGAATTGGATTGATCCTCATCGGCTAGATTCACCCACATGTCAATTTAACCCCCCCAAAAACGGTTTGAGCGGTTTTTCAATCCAATTTTCTAACTGATTCCCAACTGGTCCTTGTAAGAGCCTGAGCCAGTTCGTATTTTGATTATGATAACATGGGTAATGAGAACTCTCTGATGCTTTGATAACTCCTTTTACTCTCTGATGGTTTGCACTGGTTAAGTCCTGAAGTACTCAAACCATACCGGCAAGCCTGTTCCGAACTGGATTGATTCTCGTTCGGCTGGATTCACCCACATGTCAATTTAACCCCCCCCCAAAACGGTTTGAGCGGTTTTTCAATCCAATTTTCTAACTGATTCCCAACTGGTCCTTGTAAGAGCCTGAGCCAGTTCGTATTTTGATTCTGATAACATGGGAAATGAGAACTCTCTGATGCTTTGATAACTCCTTCTACTCTCTGATGGTTTGCACTGCTTAAGTCCGGAAGTACTCAAACCATACCGGCAAGCCTGTTCCGAACTGGATTGATTCTCGTTCGGCTGGATTCACCCACATGTCAATTTAACCCCCCCAAAAACGGTTTGAGCGGTTTTTCAATCCAATTTTCTGACTGATTCCGAGCTGGTCCTTGTAAGAGCCTGAGCCAGTTCGTATTTTGATTATGATAACATGGGTAATGAGAACTCTCTGATGCTTTGATAACTCCTTTTACTCTCTGATGGTTTGCACTGCTTAAGTCCTGAAGTACTCAAACCATACCGGCAAGCCTGTTCCGAACTAGATTGATTCTCGTTCGGCTGGATTCACCCACATGTAAATTTAACCCCCCAAAAAACAGTTTGAGCGGTTTTTCAATCCAATTTTCTAACCGATTCCCAACTGGTCCTAGTCTGACCCTGAGCCAGTTCGTATTTTGAGTCTGATAACATAGGTAATGAGAACTCTCTGATGCTTTGATAACTCCTTTTACTCTCTGATGGTTTGCACTAGTTCAATCCTAAAGTACTCAAACCATACCAGCAAGCCTGTTTCGAACTGGGTCGATCCTCATTCGGCTGGATTCACCCACATGTCAATTTAACCCCCAAAAAACAGTTTGAGCGGTTTTTCAGTTCAATTTTTTAACTGAATCCCAACTGGTCCTAGTCTGACCCTGAGCTAGTTCGGATTTTGATTCTGATAACATGGGTAATGAGAACTCTCTAATGCTTTGATAACTCCTTTTACTCTCTGATGGTTTGCACTGGTTCAGTCCTGAAGTACTCAATCCAAACCGGCAAGCCTGTTTCGAATTGGATTGATATTCATTCAGCTGTATTCACCCACATGTCAATTTAACCCCCCAAAAAACAGTTTGAGCGTTTTTTCAATCCAATTTTCTAACTGCTTCCCAATTGGTCCTAGTCTGACCTTGAGCCTGTTCGGATTTTGATTCTGATCACATGGGT
>JZKD02S1889330.1:41299-63590 GCA_000966675.3 Picea glauca
ATATATGCACTAGTTGACTTTGAATTGTCTGCATAATCTTCCCAATCAACATCAACAAACCCATGCATCTGTAGCTTGTTGTTTCCATCTTCTTGATAGAAAATAACATAGTCACCGGTTCCTTGTGGGTACCCAAAGGTCCTTTTGACAACTGTCCAATGATATCTCATTGGATTTTCCATGTACATGCTTACAACTTCCATCACACGTGCAATATCCAATCTTGTGCACAACATCACATACATAAGGCTACCAATCACACTGGCATATGACACTTTTTCCATATCGTCTTCCTCTTATTTACTCTTAGGACTCATGTTATTTCGAGATGGAATGCAAGTCGATTTACATTTATCCATTCTAAAGAAAGTATGTGGACAAGACAAGTATTTTTCCACGTACTTTCTTTTGCTAATATACAATTACTTGTTTTGGCGGTTTCTCTTCACCTCAATTTCTGAACAATATGCAACCTATCTAAGTCCTTGATGTCAAACTCACATGACAATTGGGACTTAGTCTCTTTAAATAGCTTCTTACTATCAATAATCAAAATAATATCATCAACAAATAAGACTAAAATAATGAAGTTATTACCTTCTTGTTTGAAGTAAATACAATGGTCCGCTTCACTTATTATGAACCCTTGTCCAACAACATATTTGTAAAACCATTGGTACCATTGTCTAAGGCACTGCTTCAAGCCATACAATGATCCCTTCAATTGACACACTGTGTCTTCTCTCCCTTCTACTACAAATCCTTTTTGTTGCTTCATGGAGATTTCTTCTTTAAGCTCATCGTGAAGAAATGTTGTCTTCACGTTCATTTGATCCACTTCCAAATTATAAGCAAACACCAATGCTAACAACAACCTAAAAGAGGTCATCTTGGCCAATGTCTCCTCATAATCAACACCCTTTACTTGAGAGTATCCCTTTGCTACCATAGAGCCTTATATTGCTCCACATAACCATTTGCATTAGAATTCTTCTTGAATACCCATTTGCATCCAACCACCTTCCTTACTTCAAACAAAATTGCAAATGCCAAGCTTGGTTATGTTCCAAGGCTTTCATTTCTTCATCCATGGATTTATTCTAGTGAGGGGCCTCTTCACCATTAAGAGCCTCTTTGACATTTTTTGGATCATAGCCCATAGAAGATAAAGAAAAATAACTAAAATTGGTTGGTTCATAGCCATAGTTGTCAGGTCTCTTTTTCTCACTAAGGGTCTTCAAATTATGGCCTTGATTAATTTGATCATGTTCAGGATGCATATTTTCATTTGGTCATAGTGCCAAATTTTCTTCAAGCCATTTTTCATCTCCTTTCTTAGGAATTTCTGCATCTAGCTCCTGTGACAACTGTTCAACTTGATTTTCAAATCCATGTTGGAAATCCATAATTGTTGCATGCTGTACTTTTTCTGCTAGTACAAATTCTGCATGTTGATCTTCATAATGTTTCTCCTTAAATATCACATTCTGACTATGGGTAGATGCTCAGATGGAATCCACAACTTGTATCCATTGACTCCTCTTGCATATCCAATAAAGATGCACTTTACTGATTTGTTGTTAATCTTTTTCCCTTTCACCTTAGGTACATGCATGTAAGTTTCACACCCAAACCATGAGATGTCAAACAAAGGGCTTCACTCCACTTCAAGTCTCTTCAAATGTCATGTCACCCAAAACTAAACTAGGTTATCTATTGGTCAAATAATTTGTTGTGGCTACCACTTTAGCCCAAATGATTTTGCTCGAACCGACATCTTCTTTCATGCTCCATGATTTCTCCATCAAGGTTCAATTCAACCTCTCAGTGACACCATTTTGATCAGGTGTATGTGGGGTGGTCTTTTTCTTAGCAATATCATGAGATTTGTAAAAAAAATCGAACTCATTGAAAGAATACTCACCACTATTTTCGCTTCTCAAATCCTTCACCTTCTTCCCACTTTGTCTTTTAACTAAGGCAACAAAAGTCTTAAGAACTTTGAGAGTATCACTTTTCTTCTTCATGAAGTAAACCCATGATGTACATGATACGTCATCAATGGAAGTGATCAAACAGTGAGATCTTCTAGTGGAGACCTCATCCATAGGCCAAAAAATATCGGAATGCACCCACTCAAGCACCACTTGAGATTTGTTGTTACTCAAGGAAAATTGGACCCTCTTATGCTTTTTGAGCACACATTCCCCATAAAACTCAACAAAGTCCTTTATATCATCAATTCCATGGACAATCTTCGTAGAACATAGCTCTTGTAGGTTCTTTTCACCAAGATGTCCCATCTGGTGATGCCACAACAAGATGTTCGATGTTTTCAACGTTTTCATTGATTTGTCATTTTCCATTGACAATGTGTTGCCACTACCCATGACTTGAGTAGTCACATCTAACTTGTACAAAATTATGAGTTGAACACCCTTGGACAAAACCATAACCTCTCTAAACTACCTCCTTTAGAGAAGATTGTATCAACACCTACATCAACGATTTGACTCAATGAAATAAGTTTTGTCCTAATATTGACACATGCCATACGTTAGGAATTTGCTTCACTGATCCATCTTTATATTGGAATTTTACATTGCCATGTTTGACAATTTCATAACCGATTTTTTTCCTTTTCATTTATAGGTTCGACCTCCACAATTGCTTTGGTCTAAGTCCTCTAAGTAGTCATCAATGACCCATTGGTTGCCACTTGGGGTGTTGTACCTTTCTGCGAATCGAGGGTCCTCCTATTGCATTAGGATCTGACCACGTTGCTAAAAAACCCTTAAGTAGTGCAAGGAGACCATCTTCTAGCACTTGAATTTGAAATCGAGACCTCCAAGGGCCCCAAAGAATTTCATAATTGAAATTTTCTCTAAGAAATATTTTGCCTCCATGTGATTCTTTATAATCCACGAATCACTTCCCTTGAGGATTTATATTGAAGGAAGCTCCTAAATCAAGCAACCGTGCCTCCTCATGGGAATTGGTTAACAAACATGCCAAATAGAGATACATGCTGCCCTCACAACTAGAAATCTGTGGGGGTGGGGGAGAGAGTGAGAAAAATACATTAATATATTTTKCTCACTCTCTCCCCAACCCTCATGATTTCAAATCCTCCTTATTTTMTTCTTTCTTCTTCGAAGGACYGACCTTACATTTTCTCTTCTTGTGCKCTCTTTGATGGCACCTATATAAAGTCAACTCWTGTTGCTTCCTACCTTCACTACCATATCKTCCTCTAGATATAAATTTCCTCCCACTAGATCTCTCATCATGTCACTCCTTAGAGTGACCCTAGTCAACAAGGCTTTTGAATTGATGTTTATTTCAAATTTTCTTCTCCTTGTCYCCTCCCGCAACCACTAACCCACAATCTCATCCAACTTAAGATTGTTTACTTTTGTAGCTCCATTGATARMAATTGCCARATTCCCCCAAGAATTTGGAAGACTACAAAGCAAGGCTATGCATCACTCATTGTCCTTTACTTCGCCACTRATGGATTTGAGCTGATTAAGCAAGGCATTGAAGGCATTAAGGTGATTAGTAACCCTATTACCATCCTTCATCTTYAGAGTGTACAACTTCTTCCACAAAAAATATCAAATTCATGAGGGATTTAGACTCATACAATGACCCAAACTTATCCCAAAGCTTCTTCGTTGTAGTTTCCCTTGATGCATTCATTAAAGAAAAACCAGATAGATTAAGACCAATCAAGGCAATGGTTTTATCAGTCCTCTTGTCCTAATCCTCCTTCACAATGTTGGGTTTTGTATCCTTCATTGTGATTTCCTTCCACTCTCTTTCAATAAACAAATATTCCATCTTCAACTTCCATAAATTGAAGTTGTGGCCATTGAATTTATCAATCTGTCTAGATGCCATTTCTCCTACCACATATATCTTCCTAGCCTCTCACTGAAGTTGGATTCCTAAAAAAAATCATTGCTACAACAAAAAAATATTGTCTAGTGTGATCTCCTTTACCTAGAAAATCAGATTTGTCTACCTTTCTAATCAAGATGTAAAAAACAAGGCCTCATCAACCCAAGAGTCAACGAACACAATTTCCTTAGCTTGGCAACAAAGGCATCGACTTGAAACCAACAACTTCTCTGATACCAAGTGTTAAATCTAGATATTAACCTACAACAAATGGAGATGAATCTACAACACAAATATTCAATGTAAACATGAAATTCAAAAAATATTACAACCATCCTAAATCCATCTTAACTCCAGATCCATCAAGTGTCATGAGGAATCAAATCCCCTTGAAAGATTTGATCTCTCTCAGCGCTTGACCGATCTGGGGTTAAGATGGATCTAGGGTGGTTTGAGTCATGGCTGGTCACACAAAATTTGTATATGATCAACATTATGTATATGTATATATGTCTAAGATTAATCTGATCATTTGAAATTACTTTTCTCTGCTGGATGAAAGTATAAATAGTAGGTTCATTGCCAATCTAGTATAGAGAGTATTATCGACAAAGTTCAATCCAATTTATCTTCTTCAATTTTTATTTTAGTAACACAATTTGTAGATAATTAACATTATTTATATGTATACGTCTAAGATTAATTTCATTATTTAAAATTTACTCACTTTTCTCAGTTGGTTGAAAGTATAAAGAAAGTATAGAAAGAGTATTATTGAAAATGATCAATGTGAATCCATCTTCTTCAGTTTTTACTATAATGACACAATTTGTGTGAGATGAAAGTATAAAGAGAGTATTATTGAAAATGATCCATGTGAATCCATCTTCTTCTATGTTTACTATAATGACACAATTTTTCTGAGATGAATTTAATCATTTTAAATTTACTTAGTTTCCTTCTGGCTCACTTTCGTTTGGCTCAATTTGCAGATAGCTCAGATTGCGGATTTCTTCTCCTTTGGGACGAATGACTTAACACAGATGACATTTGGGTACAGCAGAGATGATGTAAGCAAGTTTCTGCCAGCATACTTATCTCACGGCATTCTTCAGAATGACCCCTTTGAGGTAAGACATCCGTCTATTTATTGTTCAGTTGTTATAAATGAGCCTGCCTCTCCTTTTCACTATTTGCTATTAATGTACCATATATGCAAAGCAGCTGATCCCTCAGTCAAATCAGGACCTTACACAGATGAATTTGATGTGCTTTTTTTAACCCTTTGGGATGTCAGGTTCTTGATCAAAGGGGTGTTGGCCAGTTGATCAAGATTGCCACTGAACGAGGCCGTAAAGCTAAACCTGATTTGAAGGTAGGAGCTTATTGGATCGCCACTGCAAACATACACAATTGTTCTATCAACATTTTGTTATATATTTTGCTCAGACTAAATTGAAATCGACCTTAAAAACGAATCCAGTATAAGACAAACCACTACACATATAGTAGTTGAGTATCACAAAAGCTTGCATGCATTGTCTCAAAATGAATGAAACCCTAGTAGATTAGCCTGAGTCTGCACTGGACCATTCAGTCAAGAATGGCCCAGTAAAGGTTGAAATTGACCTTAAAAAGGAATCCAGTATAAGACAAACCACTACACTTATACACATATAGTAGTTGAGCATCACGAAAGCTTGCATGCATTGTCTCAAAATGAATGAAACCCTAGTAGATTAGCCTAAAAGGAATCCAGTATAAGACAAACCACTACACTTATACACATATAGTAGTTGAGCATCACGAAAGCTTGCATGCATTGTCTCAAAATGAATGAAACCCTAGTAGATTAGCCTGAGTCTGCACTAGACCATTCAGTCAAGAATGGCCCAGTAAACGTATTGCTTGCTTTGTGCATGTGAAGTTAGACCATTCAGTCAAGAATGGCCCAGTAAAGGTATTGCTTGCTTTCTGCATGTGAAGTTTCTGGGACGATAATTCTTCCATCCAACATTGGGGTTGGTCCTTCAATCTAGCTTGAAAAAAAAAGGTTAAAAAAGAAAAAGAAAGTTTCTGGGGACGATGTATTGGTATGTTGCATCCATGAATATTATTGCATTGCACCACAGGTTGGAATATGTGGAGAGCATGGTGGAGAACCTTCCTCTGTAGCATTCTTTGCAGAAGCTGGATTAGATTATGTTTCCTGTTCGCCTTTCAGGTTTGAATCTCCGGCACCACTGAACATCTTGAAACTACATTGAAATTATGTTTAACAAGGATGACAATGCCTTATTTTCCCTGTCTTTGACTTCGCCAGCATCAGGTGGTATACAAAGCCAGCGTCTAACAAAATCTTGATTGGCAGGGTTCCCATTGCAAGATTGGCTGCAGCTCAGGCTGCTGGCTGAAAATCTATGAAGATATGTGCTTGGAGATATCTGTGTGTGCCTTTGATATCCAGCATATGGAAATCTTCTCGAGTTTTATGCTGAACTGAGCAAATAACGTGGTCATATCAAGCACATGACCCCAGTCTCTTTGTATTGCTACCTCGTTAGCTTCTTTTAGGCTTGAAGTCCTGTTACCAATGGTGACATGGTCGCTGTGTCTTTATATTGTTGCCTGGTTAACTTCTTTTAGCTTGAAGTCTCATTAATAATGGTGACATGATAGCTGGCTTGTCCATGTTAAAGATTTATTATATCCCAGCTTAAAGCAGTTTAATGTATGTTTCGAACTCGTCCAGGCATTGCATGCCACGTGGAATGTACACAAGATGCGGCGTATTTGGAAATGTATATTTTAGACTATGTCATATAATTCCACATGGATTCAAGTCATTTCAAGTGACTGTAAGTTGAAAGTTTGTGATACTTGTGACTTTTGAAACCACTCGTGCAAAGTTGTGACATGCTTAGTTGAATCCGAGTGTAATTTTATTGCTTCAAATTTCATTGTGTATTTTATAGTAAAATTATGAACTAGATGTGTTCCAACTTAAAGGGAAGGGGACATGTAGTATTTTAATATTTAAAAAATAACATAAAAAAATAGTTTCACTTTTCTTATATTTAAAATAGTTTGTACAAATCGATTAAATTATGTAGTATTAAAAATATTAATATTAATTAATATATTAAATAGAGATATTAAATTTTTAAAGTATAATTTTTTTATAAAGAAAATTTTAAGAAAGGTTGATATTTTAAGGAATTTCATTTTTCTTTATGTTTAATAAATTTCGGGTTAATATGAATTTAAATCTATAATGATTAAGTTTTTGATTCCCAAAAAATAAGTAATTTAATTATTTATTTTTTTAAGTATGCATGTAATTAATATGAACATACATATTTTAACACATTTACTCTCTATTTCTCATTATGTCTATGGGTGTACATAATTTCTTATTTATTTTCTCTAAGTTATTTTCTTAAATAGCATAGTTGAATCCAATTATGAGCTCATAAGTCAGTTTTGCTTGTTTAGAACGATCGTAATTATGCTCAAATTCGAGTTCGAGACATTAACATATGACTGCTTAAATATTTCAAACAATTTTCCTGCCAAAATCCACCTCACCTCCACGTGGCACCCACGTGGACTCTCGTCACTCATATCATCCAATGTGACATAACTCAGAAGCTAATGTGTTGGGACACGTACAATCCATGCGTGGCATATCTCGACCAATAACTGATTGGCATATTACACAAACCAATGGGTAAAACTCAGAGGTAGAGCCAACACTAATCTGAAAGTCCAGATTTCCTTATAAATCCCTAAAAAACTTCTTCTGGATGTCCAGATGTTCAGATATCCTTCCCCCCCCCGAAACTTAAAAAAAAACCCTTCACATCCAAAGATTCAGGCATCTGAGCCTCCCAAGGGTTGTCTCTTAACAAACCTCCCACACATTGAATGGTCCAGATATCTAGGGCGACGACTCCCTCCTAAGCTTACTTCAAAACCTTGACACATAACCCTGAAGCATTCAGAATCCGGGATCGAGAAAATCCCATGAATCCCCTTTCACAAAGATCCAGATTCAGATGTGGAACTCCGACTGGGAACCTTGACACATCTAGAAATCTAGGATCCAGAGGAATCCAAAATTTATTGTTTACCAAAAGCCAGATCTGGATGTCTAGCTAGCATCAAACAACACATGGATTGACCTGGCATGCCGCCTAGCATGACACTCCTCCACAAGACCATACACAGGTTGACATGGCACCGACACGTGGCTGTTGACGTGATAGTTTTGTACAAGTATACTAATGTGGCATGACATGTAGCTGATGATGTGTCATGCCACGTCAATATATTTGTACATAGTAGTTGATGATGTGTCATGACACATGGAGGCTGATGTCATCCCATCCTCCCGACCTCTGACGAAGCCTTGTGCTAGAACCTTTCCATATCCTCGTTATATCCTACATCCAGGGTAAATCCCTGCATTACATTGTATGAGTGACCTGATGGTTGGATACATTTTCCCACGTTGGGACCTGATCTCATCCAGACATCCGAGATCTAGGACCTAAAACTATTTCGTTACTTTGAAAAGGGTTGGATCTGAATATTCACGACTTTCTAATTTCACATTTGACATCGATCAGATGACCGAAATCTATTGACCCTCCGATCCAATGACCGATATTTAAGGAAATTGTCCAAGGGATTCACTCCCAACAACAATCCCACTCTTGTCTTGCGCCAATACCAAACTGACACTCATCTTCCACCATGGCACTTTGACCACTACTGGGCACGACACGTTGCCATGGCGTCATGCACGCGTTCCCCAACTCTTCCTCTTGTACACTTACAAAAGAGAAAAACCTTACACCGAAATCTCGCCCAATCCGGTGTCTAGGGATTCAAAGAAAACTTCATGTGATGATTGAATAAAGTGTCAGATGTCTGGGCTTCCAGATACATGTACCCTACACTCGCCAACAAGTAATTTAAGTTGTGGAACTCTACTGGCGGAATGGTGACTGTCCGGGTATCTATGATTTCAACGAGGGACATATAACTAAACAAGTTGAATGTCCGTATCTTCATATATCCCCGATGCTACACATTCAAATATCTGGTGCCTGTCATGTTGCGATTCATGTGAAAGAGGATTGAATACCAAATTCAATTCTTTAACCTACCAGCTTTGAGTGGAATTATGAACCATTGCCTACACAAGGCCATGAAGATGACCTCCCTGTTCAACTTTACTCGGTCACAACAAAAACTTCATAAGAAGTCACAGGTTTCAAACTCAAACCATTTAGGCATCTGAGGTAAGACAAATTTCAAGGAAAACAACCCTGAAGATCATGCAGAACCTAGGCTTACTGGCCTAATGTTCTTGCAATTCAATAAATATAAGAAAGAATCTTGCCACATTCAAGCAAGGCATAACCAAGCTCTGGCCTGAACAAAGAACTGGGACTCAAAGGAATTTAACACTTCCTATGAGTGCAAGGATTGACATACACACACACACAGACCAAGCATTCATTTCATCTCTCTCTAAACCAGTAACCATACTCTTCCTTAAGTCTTTCTTGATTTCTTAGGATTTCGAGCCATGAATTACATGTTGTTTGCATATTTATTCAAAATAAGATAACCAACAAGAGTGGTTATCCAACATTCATGGAATTACTAAGTCAATTCCCAATTCCATGCTATAGCATAAATGCAGTACATGCCTATTTCATTAAGATATTTTAACAAATAGAGTATAAGTGAGATTTATCTGTTTAGAAAATGGTGTCCAAACCAATTGAGCATAACTCTCATCATAAACCATAGAAGTCCATAATTCACACAAGCATAGTAACTCATATAGTTTGAACAAACATAAGACCATACATGAAAATACCAAGGACTCATTTGTATTAATTATTTTCCAAACCGATTGAGCATACATATGCACTTATCTGTTTAGAAATTGTTGATCAGAGAACTGAATGAGGGTGAATGCTTTCTTTCCCAACCATAGGCTCATATGCACTAGGTATCTACAATCTAGCCACCCCCGTGCTAAGCCATGATACCACTAGGGAATCTTCTTAGGCTCTCAGAGAAACTAGAGAAGTGAAGGCCATTCTCCTTCACACAACCACTAGTTGAAAACCATTACACCCACCATTCCCAGGGCCTCTATGAGTCTTATAAGATACCTTCCCATCTAGATTTATTTTGCACAAGGGAGTCTCTTCATTGATAACACAGTCCCTCAGCTCCCTCCCCTTATAGTGTAAGTTTTTGTACAACAAGCACCAAGCTCGCAACCCGCTCAGCTAAGGTCAAGTTTGGTTTTCAGACCAACCTCACAAAAATACTCTTGCTTGAATTCTTGTATGTTTTCTTCGCTCGTGGGTTCTTACAAATATCTGAGCATTCCCTACTCATCACCATCTTTTTCATTGTCAATACCAAGACTATCTTCTTCAACACACACCTGTGCCCCGCTATGCTCTGCTCTCCTATTTCTCACCCCTCGTGCACCCATCATTTCTATCTTGAAGTTTCTCAAGTTCTCTCCCATGCAACTGGGAGGTCCACCATTTTCCATGGACGTAGCAGTCCATTACTCCCATGCATTTATGTGGGAGGTACTTTCTCAACTCCCCAACCATACTTCATTTAAGCTAGAGGGAAATAACGTTCATTTCCCCCAAAATAATTCAACAAGGTGGTTTGGGGTCCTTAGCAACATTGAATCCCCTCTATGCCCCCTCACTAATCCCTTTAGTGGTATCATGGATAGTACTTATGCTCCACCCTCTAGTCACCTGTTTGGATTTATTTTATTAAACAATAATACAATTACATTATTCATATGGAATGACATGACAATAATGTCTCTATGCTGAGATAAAATCATCGCTAAGCATAATTAATTACAATTTAATTTAGGGGATTGAAAATGGGGTGTTACATTCCCCCCCCCTAATAGAAACATTGTCCTCGATATTCTTCTGCACCTCAACATTCATGCCATGGTCTTCATCCTTTGCTTACTTCAACACTGTTAATTTCCTTCAAAGTCAGTCCATTTCTAGACCTATGGTATGACAACAACATGCCTACACAATTACCAAACAACATCTAGGTTATTAAAACCAATTCAATGCATAACATATCTCATTGTTAGTCACAATTCAATATAGAATTCACTTTTCAACACAATACTTATCTATGCAATCATGGATCTGCATCCATATGGATGCCATGGTTATAGTTCATCTCATTATTTTTCTTTGACATGCCCATTGTGCTCATGATCCCATCTATCATGTTTTCACATTCAAGTCTCTTCTTCTTTGTAGTCACTCACTTTCCAGGCTCATGAATTCCCTTCTCTGTTGCATAGTCCCTTGGGTGATCCATCTTGCCTGCTAAGGATTTATTGCACAAGAAGAGTATAGAGACTCACATAGTATTACAGTCAAGGCATCCCTCTGGCTTTCTCTAACACAACACAACAATATCACATGTGATCATGGCATGTCACATGGTTCCCCTGTCAGAACGATGGCCTCTTTCCATGCATTCCAATTCAACAACCATCATCTGTCTCTTCAGGACATATTTGTCATCTCACTTGTATCACATACATTGATCCAAATTACAACAATTTTGATATATATATATATATATATATATAATTTCAATTATAATTTTCTTTTCAAATCTACTCCCCACATATTTCAAATTTTACATATAAGTTTTCAAATATGTTCCATATAATAATTCAGATTCCTAACATGAGTTCCCATCTGATCATGACAATTTGACTTTTTGGAACAACATGCATTGGCCTTCCTTATGGACTTACATTGATTCCATATCCAAGATCATCTTTCCTGCAATTTCTCAACCTTCACACAACCAAACATATTTTTAGTTTCTCATCCACATTGTATTTTCATTGCACACTTTTAGTGGCCCACAAGTGATCTTAAAATTGTACATACTAACAATTTGCATCACTTCTTCCTATTAATCATATGAAATAAAAAGAATTATCATTTTTTACACATGCATCATTTAGCACACCAAGCTTTCCATAATGCAATCAAACTTCATATGCAATTAATCCAATGTGCCAATTCCCATGGCCACATTTACACAATGCATCTTTGCATTGCCTTCAGAATACCACATTTTTGTGCCATGTATTCCACTAAGGTTAGTTGGAAGTCAACCAACCCCTCACCCCATAGTTACTTTATCAACATTCATTGTTACAACATGAATGTGTTTCCTGCGTTGAGTTGATCATGACCTCAAATCAACATGTATTACATGGAATTAAAATTTCACATGAATGCATTCAAGCATCCATTCTTGGTTGGTAACCAGGGTGCCAATATTCATGGCGACCCAATTTCTCTTTACCATTTCCACAACTCTTTGGAGTACTAGAGGGTCTTCCTCCCATAATGAGAAATTCTATACCTGCCCTCTCTTATACACATGCATCTCCTTAATGCATTTAGTATATGTGCCACTCATGTGCACAATTACTCTTTCATCATCCAAGTAAATCAATGCAAACATGACATAGTATTTTCATGAATTTATGCCAAATATTCCAATCCATCTTTTCCCCTTAGAGGTATCTTCCTCTATCATTTAGGTTTTTGTTCCCAAACCATACCCTACTTGGGTATCAATGACATGAAACAATCAATAAAAAATTCTAAATATATTACCAAGATACAATTTTTTTCCAAAAGGGATTCCTACCCAATCCCTTCCAAGTCACATGCTATAAAGGCATGCTAGTTTTTTTTTTTTGATATACCTATCTAGCTGCCATCAACCTGTTAATGAATGCAACTATAGGAGACATCCTCCAGCCTACAAACATGTGAGATGTGGAATATAGCAACTATGTGAAGTCTTACTCTCATCTTACAAACCTGAGAGAAATCCCCTAATAAAGGGTTCGTGGTTCCAGCCTGGGACATGGGCTAGGAATGTATATGAACTCCTCCATGACATGAGAGAGAAGAACTCTAGATGATTATCCAATGTAAGAGAGATCTATTGAGTTAGGGAAATCCTGAAAAGTGTTGGGCACATCATCATGAGAATAAGAACAAAGATGATGTGATGGACTCCTATGAATAAGAAACATAGTTGATGTGAAGACTCCAGATGATCCTCATGTTGGTGGCAGTGGGAAAGCAGATCTGTAGAGAAGACATGAGTATGGATGAGTATAAGTGCATGTGTGAGGACCTAGCTTATCTGTGTAATGCAGTGACTCAGGTCTATGGCATCCCTATGGATGTGGCCCCTAGTGGATGAGCACTAGTGGTTGTATCAGATCCTTTGCTATATATATTGTTCAAGAGTCAGACCTACCTATAACCCTAGTTATTGTGTAAAGGGTACATTTCGACCCTATCTTATCGTGTCTAAAGATAAACTGTAAAAGATAATTAATATTAATATTAATATTAATTATTATAATAATAAAAAATTAATATGTCTAAGTGAAGTCGGCCCTTTTGTTCCAATAGACACTTCAGTTGATAGGACAAGTCTAATATAAGTAAGAGGAAATCTCTCATTTGTAGACACACACTCACTTGCAAGTTTTGGAAATTTCAACAATCACACTTCTTGGTAAAAGTTGAGCACCTCTCTTGGGCGCTAGGGTTTCTAGGTTTTGTGCACCCTCTTGTGTGCTAGGATATTCTTGAAGGTAAAGGTCTTTCTCTTGAATATTATCGCAAAGGATTTGGATGGGTTTTTCTCCCTTGTTTGAGAAGGGTTTCCCAGGATATATCTTGTGTTCTTGTGCATGGTGCTTCTTCATGTGATCTTGGTTGCTGCAACATTTATGGTTATGGTTAATTGATAAATGGAATGAACTTCATTCTTAACCTAATGCTCTGAAAAAAATAACATGGTATCAGAGCATAGTTCATGAAAGAACCCATTGCACAAGCATCCACCAAGTCTCATCCCTTTTTCCACAAACCTTTCACTTCTGCAAAACCGTACAACCTTCCCAAGGTTCCAGAAAATTCTGGATGACCCTCATTTTGAAGTATTTCAACCCCTGAAACTTGGACGCTGAGGATAATTCCACCATAGAAGAGTATGACCTCTTCCAGCGCATTTCCAGGGTCTCTCAAAACTCAATTCCGAGAAAATTTGATTTTTGGCCCTAGGGTTTCTAGGTTGTTGAAACTTCTGCAGAATATTATTGTTTTTCTGAAGAAATATTGTTTTGGATCAGCAAGCATCTCTGTGATACTATTAAATTGATTTTTGGCAGTCATAAGTCCAAAACATAATCCAGACTACTAATATTCAAGAAAAGATGAAGAACAGAACTCCAATGGAAGATAGGCTTGATGGACCAAGCAACTTCAACCTTTGGAAATCAAAGTTTCTAGTCACTCTTGAAGAAGAATATCTCCTGGATGCAACCACTAAAACTCTACCAGAAACAACAACTAAATTAGAGAAGAAAAGAAGATGACGTCAAAGCAAGGAAGATAATCATCTACTCAGTAAGAGATCATCTCTTGCCCCAGATTGAAAATCTGAAGACTGCCTATGATATGTACAAAATGCTAAAAGGAATGTTTGAAAGTGACAAAACTCTCAGAGCCCTTGCCTTGAAAAGTCAACTCCAAAGTACCAAGATGACGAAAGATGACATAGTTGCAATTTTATTCATGAAGCTATCAGAAGTTAAAGAACAACTAGAGACAATTGGAGAAAACATATCTGATAAAGAACTTGTCTTAACTACTTTTCAGAATATTCCAAAATCATGAGAGCCCTTCCTTTAGAGCATCAGTGGAAGAGAAACTTTGCCAACATTTGAACGACTATAGATAGATTGTACACAAGAAGAACTAAGACTCAAAAATAGAGGAGTGGAAGACAACTCATAAGAAAATCATGCTCTTGCATTCCATACCAGAAAAGGAGGAAAATTCAAAAGAAACTCCAGGGAAACATTTAAAGAAGAAAAGCCTTCATATCAAAGAAGAGACCTCTCAAAAGTTCAATGCTACATATGTGACAAGTACAAACATGTTGCTAAATATTGTCCAACTAGAAATAAGGAAAAACAATATGCCACCAATGCTGAGACGAACAAAGTTCGCTCACACAAGAATTATCCAAAATATTTGGAATATAACATAATAATCCATGTAGAAATAATGTATAAAATATATGAATAGATAAGATATAAGATAGATGATTACAATTGAGAATGAGGGCTTGCTTATATATCCACGCAGGGGTGCCCTTTACCAATAGTCATGTCTTTTAAGACATGACCTTTCATTATTATTAATTATTATGTTATGAATATCTATGGTATATGTATATTTATGTTCATAACATTGCCTTCCCCTTAAAAATGCTTTGTCCTCAAAGCATACTTTTATGGAAAACTTATCTCTTGCACTGGCTTGTAAGTATTGTCGCCTGATTCTTCATTATCGAGTTAGTAATCGTTGAGGACTTGAGACGATAGGATTTTCTAAGCGTTGAGCAGAACTTTCGCATTGTAAAGGAGTCTGCCCATCCTAATTCGATCTTTTGCATGGGGAGTTTATAGGGTTCTTGGAAAGAACTTGATGTATTTCGACTCCCATGATAACTTCTATTTTGAGCATCACTTGTAGTTGAAGTAATATTCTTCGACATATTGGTCATTTGTTTCTGTTGATACAAGGATTGGTTGAAGTATCGATTTTTGTGATTAGGATGTTGATAAGGCATCCTTGCAACTTGATCATTACTTCGTATACTTGTAGCTCTTTGTTGATTAAATTTTGGAATTGATTCTTCTTGATATTTCTGGCTTGTTTGTACCTCGACATTTGAAAACATCTTAACATCAGCTGGATTTGTCTCCTTTTAAATTGTAAGGTTGATTGGGTCTGTCATCATTTCCTTATCGACTAATGATGTTTCGTGATCTAGCTTTTCTTGTAAGGTCTTTTTATCATGCTTCAACTTTTTAATCTGAGTTAATAAATCTTGATTATGTCGTCTTAATCATAAAAGTTCTTCCTTATTTTTTGATTTATTGTCTTTTTATGATTCTAGATTCTCCTTTCTTTCATCCTTTAAGATTTTAATTTGTTCTAGTAACTTCTGATTAAGGTTCCTTAGGCAGGAGCTTTCTTCCTCTTTTTTGGTTAATTTCTCTTTGAGACCTTGATTTTCTTGTTCGAACTTTTGAAAACACCGCTTCTTCTCCTTGGACTTCATGATTTTTGCAAGTAGTTTCTGATTATGATTTCTTAGGCGAGAAATCTCTTCATCTTTTTCAATGATGATTTTGTCACATTCTTCTTGTCAATCTTGCAACTTTTGTATTGACTTCTGGTTATCTGGAAGGATCACTTCTGATATGTCCTTCATGTCTTCTGATGATGGAGCTTCTGAAATTGACTTCATTGTAGCGTCCTATAATGTGAATTTCTTCTTCTTATAAGAAAATGTTAAAAACTTTCTCCTTGTGTTGAAAATAAAGGTACCTAATGTATCTGCCCAAGTTGACCCTAGAATTATATCAACACTGTCTTGATAGATTGATACAACATTGAATTTAGCTGTGAATTTATAATCGCCCATAGATAGTTGTAGGTTCTTAATGTCATATTTCTCATCGGAAAGACACGTGTCATTTTCAATTATATTTAGCTCAAAAACTATTAATTGGTTCGCCAAGCCAACATTAATGTGATTTTTCTTAGCGGTCGGGCAAATAATGATGTTGATATGCTTTCCTTGAATAATCCCATTAACTTTTAATAAGGGATCTGCATATTTTTTATAAGTATGAGGGAATCTTCCTCCCATTTTGAATTGTACTTCTTTTTTTTACTTGAATTGGACTTGAAATTTTTTTATTATTTTTATATCACCCAATTTTTTTTTAATTATTATTTAACCTTGTTTACTTTTTCTTTGTATAACATACTTTTTTTTTTTTTTTAAATACCTTCAATCTTTAAGTCAATCTTTAAGTGGAACTTAGGATTTTTTTTTAATCACCTTTTCAATAATTAAATGTCTTTTTTTTTTCAACTTCTTTTCTTATTTTATAACTTTTATCCCCTTTTAAATAATACTTGTCATAACTTTATGAAAATAAATCTTCACCTTCAAGATACTAAGTCGACTTCAATAAATTTTATAACCTTTGTTGACCAAAATTAAACAAACCCTTTTTAATGAAGAGTCAACATTTAATGTCTTTTCTTTTCCCTGTATATTTTTAATAAAAAGTAATGTAATATCACTTTTTATAACCTTTGTTTACCAAAATGAAATGAACCCTTTTTAATGAAGAGTCACAACATTTAATGTACGGATGTGTACGGCCTTTTATTACTTGAATTGGGATTTGGGGACTATTTTTTTTTAAATAAAAAGATTGAACCTTTGAATTCTTTTTTTTATTAAGTCCTTTGATATAATTATTATAAAGTCTTTTGTTATAAAGTCCTTTGAACCTTCTTTTTCTTAAGACATTAATTATTTTTTAAGAAATTTGAAATCTGTACTATAATGAAAAGTAATTCAAACTTTTTAATTATTCTTTAAGAAATCTGAAATCTGTACTGTAATGAAAAGTAATTCAAACTTTTTGTTTTTGGCTTCAACCTTCACGATGGTTGATCTTTTTTTTTCCAAGAAAACATTACTCAAGATTATATTTAAAATATAATTTCATTTACAATGTTAGCTTTGTCGAGCTGATTACCGGGAAAAGAGAAAAACACTCTCGCCAAGGGAACAATCAGAGTGAAAAGAGGGAGAAGTCCCACTGCAACCATCAGACACGCTGTCATCGATCGGCAAGTGGATTATGACCAACCACATGGGAAATCAGTAAGAAATAAACTGCCACAGAAGGAGCAGACACCATAATCAGATCGACAATGCAGATTCGGGGCGCTCGCCCACCTCATTCGAAAAGATTTATGAAGGAGATGGGACTTTCGAATCCGTTCTCACTATGGAAAACTGATAGTCTCCCTACCTCCCCGCTGAGGGCTCTTTTAGAAAGAGCATCCGCCTCCTTATTGTGTGACCTAGAGAAATGCCGGAAATTGATGTCCATGAAGCGCTTTGAGAGAATCTGTGTTTTTTTCTTCCAGCCCTCTATATGGACCGAGTGAAGCTTACACTTATGGTTGATCCAGTCAATAATGACTCGCAAGTCTCCAAGGACTAGAATGTGATCAATCAACCAAAGAGAGGCTAGGGCGAGGGATGTCCATAATCCCAAAAGATCTGCTTTAGTATTCGTGCCCTCTCCACAGTTTAAGAACCAATTTATGATTCTCTTTGGATGTGATTTGAAAAATCCACCTGCCCCGCAACAAAGGCCAGTGGACGCAGTAGCTCCGTCGAAGCAAGCCAGTGTGTAACCAACAATCAATGAGATCTCACAAACCTTGGGTGGGAAAGACTTGATCGAGGAAGGTTGCCAATGGAAAGAGGCCCAAACTCTGTGAATGACCGCCTGCACTGAAGGAGGACGGTCTTCAAAGACCGCTTTGTTCCTCTCTATCCATATCTTCTAGCAAATGTGGACATCCAAGCTCGGAGGAGCGGTCTTTTGAGAGACCCAATCAGAAAAACAGGCCGTGAAGGTGGGACCCCTCCAGACCACAGATAGAGAGAAGGACTCGATCATAAGATTCCAAACCTCCTTCGTAAAAACACAATGAACCAAGAGATGATGCACATCCTCAGAAGCATGGTTGCAAAGTGGGAAGATGCCAGGGCCCTCCCAACCTCTACGTTTGAGCGCCTCCCAGGAAAGAATTTTCCCTCTACCCGCGAGCCAGGTAAATAGCTTGACCTTGTAATGGCTCCAACCTTCACTATCTTCTTCTTCAACTCGATTAATAAGATAAGGAGGCTACTGGACTGTGTATGTTAGCAATTGTTTTTTGAACCAGATGTCGCAACTAATACATTACGTGCTATAATGAACCGTGCATCCACATCAGAACAGAGACATTCGACTTTAACTATTCCGTGTTACTCTCACACCAGATTTTTTTGTTTGTTTGTTTGGTTTATAAGAGCTTTGAATCTTTTCTTTTTCACACAAGAATTCTTACAAGCGTTAATTGATATAGAAAAATAAATCCTCCCCGGTGACAATTTCTAGATTTTCTTACTTATGGTTACGTCTCACGCTTTTCTTGTGTGCATTAAATTCTGAGAATTTTGATATTTATCAGAACTATGCAGTAACAGTAATTTCACATAAAACTAACAATTTTTTTTTTTTTTTTTTTTGCACTGATTGCTTTGCAACGGAATGGTTTAGTTTTGCTCTTTTTTTTGGTTCTGTTTTTTTATCTCTTTGATTTTCTTTGCAGTGGAGTAATTTTTTCTCCAATAGAATTCTGAATTTTTAATAGCCAAAGGCTTGATTTTGGTCAAAGACCAGAGTTTAGAGAATTTTGAATAATGGGGTGGGGCCAAAGGCCATACCAGACAAAATCTGATAAGGAAAATGGCCAAAGGTTGGATCAATGGAAGTGCCCGAGAAAAGTGCTCTGATACCAAATGAGACGAACAAAGTTCGCTCACACAAGAATTATTCAAAATATTTGGAATATAACATAATAATCCATGTAGAAATAATGTATAAAATATATGAATAGATAAGATATAAGATAGATGATTACAATTGAGAATGAGGGCTTGCTTATATACCCATGCAGGGGTGCCCTTTACCAATAGTCATGTCTTTTAAGACATGACCTTTCATTATTATTAATTATTATTTATTAATTATTATGTTATGAATATCTATGGTATATGTATATTTATTTTCATAACAAATGCCAACATTGATCCTGATCCATCTAAGGAAAATGAAGAAAGAAGAAATGAGAAGTATTTTCTCTAAAGAAGAACGTTACTACAAATAGGTAAAGTTATTCTATTCTAAATCTTAAAGTGAATTGTATTTTTCTTAGAATAAAAGAAGAATATAACTACTTATAAAGGAGCTTTCAAAACTTGGACCATTATCCCTGGTACGAGAGTCCAAAACCTTGCCCTTTGTGCAAAGAAGAAACATTATCCTTGAAAGAAGAATAACAATGAATCTTCGAAGACATTCCAGTTCGACATCCCTGATCAGAGACAGATTGAAACAAGCAGAAACGTTGTCCTTCAAATAATCCTTCAAAGATCTAGAGAATCTCAGATGAAGATTGATAGTAAGACTATACCTTCTCCCCCTTCAGCAGTTCAGAGGGAGAAAGACATTATTCCAGTTGATCCAGTTGCTACAGTTGATATGTTCAGAAATATTGTAGTAGGGCATAAAAGGCCTACCTAAACTCACTCTGCAAGAGGCAGAGAAACATACAAGCTTCTCAAGGCACATTTCAAGAAAGCAAAAAGAGATTTTTCGAGCTATCCTTTAGTCATGAGCCACCTCATTGATGCTGAGACTCCTTGTCTTAGAGAAGAAACAAAGAGAAATGGTATGGCAAGACGCTATAACAGAAGAATAACAGTACATATTAAATGATGATGCATAAGATATTATTCAGGAACCAGAAAGGGAATTTTGTGGTAACTTCCAAATGGATCTATAAGATCAAGCCTGCAATTGATGAAAGTGTCAAGAAATTCACAACAATATCTATAGCGAGAGGTTTCTTATAAAAAGAGGGAGTTTTCTATGATGAGACACTTGACCCAGTGTATATGATACACTTCCATCCATACTACCTTCCATGATTTGGAAACTATATCAGATAGACAGATTCTTGATGAGTTTGGATTTCAGCAAGAATGTTGTTGATCCAAACCTATATTATTATAGTGTTGGTGACGAGAGCCCGATTTTGATAACTTATTCATAAAGCCTTGTTGTCGAAAACAAGCAAGCATTGAATTATGATTTTCATAAAGGATCTGAGTATGATACACTACTTCTTGGGAAAATAAGTATGACAGAATGCAAATCCACCGTGATGGATTTAAAGAAGAAGATTGATGATGATTCAGACGAGACTAATCCACAGTTGATTAGATCACTAATGTATCCGGACAACACCAGACTCGATTCATGCCATACAGTGAATGTGATGAGTCAACCAAGACAGGCTCACTAGGCAACAACAAAACATGTATCAAGACACAATTGGATATGGTTCGAGATATGCTTCCAGTCTTAACTTGAGTTGACAGAATATGCCTATTCAAATTGAGCAGAAAGTACAGTAAACCGGAAAAGCACATCCGGTTGATGTTCTACCTTGAAGTCCTCCAGGGTTTCCTGACACAACATGAAACAAAATTGTGTGGCCTTGAGTGCACCAAAGACATAGTATATCTAGCAGTGAGTGTGCGAAGCAATGTGGTTCCACAAACTTTTGACAGGTTTACTTAACCATGAGATGGATCCTATGATGATAACTAAGATCCGTATGTAAATCTCCTTGAGATTCCAATGTTTTCTGATGGTTCAAAACACGATGAGAAGAAATACCTTCATATCAGAGATATGATACAAAAGAAAGATTGTATACTTGCAAGTCCCTTCCCATCCATGAGCAGACTGAAAACATTTACTTGGTGAAGAACTCCTTCCGAGTTAAGAGAGAGTATGGATAACATTATCCAAAAAAAAAACTCAAGTACATCGGTATGGGACTTGGCTTGATGGAGAATGCCTCCCTAGATGTGAGGGAGTGTTAATGAATGCATCTATAGGAGACATCCTCCAGCCTACAAACATATGAAATGTGGAATATAACAACTATGTGAAGTCTTACTCTCAGCTTACAAACCTGAGAGAAAGCCCCTAATAAAGGGTTCGTGGTTCCAGCCTAGAACAGGGGCTAGGAATGTATATGGCCTCCTCCATGATGTGAGAGAGAATAACTCCAGATGATTATCCGATATAAGAGCGATCTGTTGAGTTATGGAAATCTCGAAAAGCGTTGGGCACATCATCATGAGAATAAGAACAAAGATGATGTGATGGCCTCCTTTGAATAAGAAACAGAGTTGATGTGAAGACTCCAGATGATCCTCCTGTTGGTGGCAGTGGGAAAGCAGATCCGTAGAGAAGACGTGACTATGGATGAGCATAAGTTCACGTGTGAGGACCTAGCTCATCTGTGTAATGCAGTGACTCAGGTCTATGGCATCCCTATGGATGTGTCCCCTAGTGGATGAGCACTAGTGGGTGTATTAGATCATTTTCTATATATATTGTTCAAGAGTCAGACCTACCTATAACCCTAGTTATTGTGTAAAGGGTACAGGTCGGCCCTATCTTATTGTGTCTAAAGATAAACTGTAAAAGATAATTAATATT